>VZRX01005808.1:5097-20249 GCA_013398075.1 Notiomystis cincta | reverse complement strand
TTGTGTCCAAACCAGCACACTCACCCAGCCTTGCTCACCTGGGATGGGAGAGGGAATCATCTCAAGAGTAAAAGTGAGAAAACTCGTGGCTTGAGATAAAGACAGCTGGTAAAAGCAAAAGCTGCAATACAAGGAAAGGAAAAAAGGCATTAATTTCTGTGGTTGGGCAGTTGCTCAGCCATCCCCAGGGGACCAGGGCCCCATCAACATAACGGTGACTTGGGAGGACAAAACCTATCACTCCAAAACATCAACCCCCTTCCTCCTTCTTCCCCTTTATATGCTGAGCATAATCTGGAATATCCCTTTTGTCATGTGGGGTCAGCTTTCCTGGCTGTGGCTCCTCCCAGCTCCTTGTGCCCACCCAGCCTCCTTGCTGGCACAGTGGGTGGAGTGAGAGACAGAAAAGGCCTTGGCTGTCCCCAAGCCCTGCTCAGCAGTAAGGAAACATCCCTGTGTATTCAGCACAAATCCAAAACATGGTTCCATACAAGCCTCTATCCCAGTCAAAACCAGCACAGATGAGCACATAATTATCTTTGAATTTTCAACCTGAGAAAAAAAAAAAGCTACTTCCTCAGAAGCCCACTACCTCTAATTTTATGCAATTTGTTCACAGATCTGCTTTCCAGCTGGGGTTCCTGACTGATGGCAATCATTTTGGTCTTGTAACCCTGCTGCATATCACCAACCTATCTCAAGTGATGCATACACATTTTGAGTGCATAGGATGTACCCAGGATTCAGAAAGGATTCAGTCTTTCTTTTAGGTCTGTGATAATTAACATGGAGAACAATTATGAAAAAATAATTATTTGCCTTGAACCAAAGAGAAAAACTCCAGTGCAGGTCAGAGAAATACAACAGAAGCACTAGCATATTCTGAGTTGATTCAGAACAAACAATAGACATACATTTTGCTCGGAATATGCGTGAATAGAAAAAAATATTTTAGATTGAGAAAACTTTTGCTATTTGTCCAACTGATGAGTCAGTATTAACCTGTAAACTCTGATAACATTGCTGTGTGATGCATATTACTTTATCCTAGATCATGAGTCAGTGAGAGAAACAGATAGACCACAAAGTCACATCAGCAGAGAAGAATTCAACAAACACAAAACACGAACACATCTGTGCCTCTCTAATATAGCGAAAATACTAGCAAATGTCATCAATGAAAATGCCAGCAAATGTCATCAATACACACTAAACTCCCACCAGGAAACCTCTGAATGTGGAGGTCTAAAGGCTGCTGCCATGTCCACGCTGCAGAGGTCTGCTGCACCTCACAGTGCCACAGTGGTCAAGCAGGAGCCCTGATAGAGCTGGAGGATGTGTTGCAGGACAGTGGGCGATTCTGGCCTCACATGTCTGCAGAGCAGAGCCAGAAATCTAATTTTAGGACAACTCTAGTTTCATTTTCCATCTCATGCTGGGGGTTCCTGGTGATGGTTTCAAATAGTGGTGTGGCAGATTACTGTGTGCTAAATTTAGT
The DNA here is from genome assembly GCA_013398075.1 of Notiomystis cincta. Classification (NCBI taxonomy): domain Eukaryota; kingdom Metazoa; phylum Chordata; class Aves; order Passeriformes; family Notiomystidae; genus Notiomystis; species Notiomystis cincta. The sequence continues at coordinate 18,751 of VZRX01005808.1, read as the reverse complement.
GTTTGGGTTTTGGTTTTTTTTTTAAAGAGATTTTAAAACAATGAATTCTTGACAAGTATCTACAGCTATTGATTAATTTAGAAATGAGACAAACTCTGTGCAACACAATTGGTCTCTCCTTTTGATCTTGATTTTGATATTTTGATTTATTATTAGAACAAATATATGATTAGAACTATTCTTCTTTAGGAAGGCAGTGAGTAGAAATATGGTTTGGAGATTCATTCCTCAATGCTTTAAAGGTAATCTCTCCATGATTTTATGAACAATAAGTCCTGTTAGGTCAAATCTGTACCCACAGTGACAATTTTTGGTAATTTATCTTGTTTGTGAGCTGGTGGCCCAGAACACTTAAGCTTTGCTACATGACAAAGTCATTTTTTTCCTCAGAGAATAGGCCTTCTCCTTTCTTGATTGTTCTTTCTTAGAATATTAATATACAAAGAAGATTTGATGGTTTCTTTTCCTCTTAAATTAGCTGCTATTACAAATCCTGTCTAGGAATATCCCTAAGTCTATCTGACATGCATTTATGTAAGTCTGTAAAAAAATTCGTTATTCATGCTGGGGGAAGCTGTAGAGATCTGGGACAGGGCAAAAAACTTTTTCTAATTAGAAAGGAAAAGAAAGCATTAGCATGCAAGATTATTTCTGTAAGGGAAAATAATAGGTATGAAGTTGATACTTATGAGGTGAGTGCTGAGACATGGCAGGATCCTGGAATGAGGTGAGCTGTAAGGTCCCTTCCAATCCCATGATTTTCTAATATACTGCTGATGTCTCCAGCTGTGAGAGAAAAACCATTAAGGAGACCTTCAATAGTGAGTGTGAGTAGGATTTTTAGCCATATTAGCATAAGGCAATGGCTGCTTATCCACAGAAAGCCATCAGAGGAACAGGGCAAGGATTTAACTGGGACTAAAATGCACTGGGAGAAGAAGGCAGTGCATAGATGGAACATGAGTTTGTGCTTACAGGTGAGATACAGTTCAAAATGAGAAGAGAGCATCAGATGAACTTCTGCAGGGAAGGAAGGATATTGTCTTCCAGGAAACCTGCATGTTACCATGGACAAGTTAATGTTTTTTTTTTTTTTTTTGGATACCTCTTACTGAGGTATCTTTATGTGTCCTTGATTTTTCTGTGGACACGCTGCCTGGAAATGAAAACTGAAGTTAACACAAAACAGTATATGCATCATTTATTGCAAAAAGGGTTCTAGCAATTTCCTGAAAATGTCATTTCCACATAGTAGATTTTGAATATCCTGACTCATCTTTGGCTAGTATATGTGTCTCTAATATTTTGGAAATTAGTTTGTTTATTGACAGTGACTCTCACATAGATAGTCAATAATCTAGTCATTCCAATTTGATGATATATTCTTGCCCACTAAATATCATCAATGTGTTTTTTACTGACAGTTCTATCCTTCAGAATGATGTTTGTACTTTTCTTTCTTGGATTGCCTGACTTTGAATTCCCTCCAGTTTAACTACTTTTTATATATTTTACATGTGCATTTTACATGAGCGTTTTACATTTTTACAGGGTATCCAAATCTTCTCAGCAGTGCTTATTGACAGGATGAGACACATTGGGCAAAAATGAAAACATGGTATTTCATCTGAACACACAGATCCCACTTCTTTTTCGTCTGGGCTGCCCAGAGAAAATATGGGCTGCATTCAGAGGTGTTCAAAACCCTACCCAATGACATGGTCATTGGCAACCTGTTCTGAATGACCCTGCTTGACTGGGGGATTGGACTGTACAACATCAAGAAGTAACTTTCAGCCAAAACCATTCTGTGAATCTGTGAGATCCCATTTGAAACCCTGCAACCATGTTATATATATACTGACTTTACAGTTATCACCACATCCTCAGTATCTCACAAGAGTGAACAGCTTCTAGAGGCTTATGTTGATATAATATTGGGAAAGCTGTGTCTGTGGCTTTTACCCATTTCTTTGGGGTAGTTACCTTTGAGTTTTTTACTCTATATCTGGGAGATCTGGAAGAGATAACTGATAGTTCAAGTCCCCCTGGTATCTAAACTACTTGGTCATCATTAGCCATGTGGTAATCTTTGTTCAAGGCATTTACCAGAGATTTTGCTTTTGGAGCCTTGAGCATACCTACCTCTTTACCTCTCACTTTTAGTTAACGTCTTATAAGTTCTCATTGCCATTTATTTATCAACTCTGTGAGCTTTTGTGGTTGGTTTTTTCAGAGAAGGGCATATCCTGTTGCTGCTCAGGAATGTGAAAATGGATATGTCTCTTCTCCTGCTCTTATTTTTTTTACAATTTTTTGGCATTTACCACCTTGCAGGAGCTGACTCATTGCTGGGTGTCTTTTGGTGAATAAGAGTTCACAGAGAGTGTATATTTTAGGCTTTCTTCCTCCCCTCAAATTTACTTTTTCCAGAGCAGTTCTTAAAAGTTAAGTTCTTGCCATTCCTATGTCTTAGTCTAGATATGACATTTTATTTTATGACTTCTGTTTTGGAGGTGGTATTTTGGAGGAGCAAGAGGGCATTGCGTGGGTTGAGTTTTTTATTTGTTTATTTTTATTAAGTAATGACAAATGGATAGTATATTCTTGCATTAATTCTATTTACTGTTTCACTTACCCTAAACCATGAATTTTTTGCCATATCTCATGAGGATAATGCAAGTTTCTCAGCATGGGACTACCTGAACACCAGGGCATGTGGCCCAGACACTGCAAACCAGCCATCTCTGTGGATTTCTAAAACCTGGCTAAATCCTGAGCAGCCTGGTGTAACTGGCAACCTAGCTGGACTATATGGCATTGAGAGATCCCTTTTACTTTAATCTTTCTGTGAGTCTGTGCTTTCAAGCTGCTCTCTATATCATGAGCATGATTACAACAGAGGAAACCAAGTCTTAAAATTCCAAGATCTGCCTATTTAATAACAACTCCCCCTCCCCCCAGGAAATACTATGGAAATTAAAAAATCTTAATAAAAAATTGCAGATATTATCTACAATATTTGTTACTTGTAAATAAAAACTGCAATTCTCTTTGTGTGTTTTATAAGATAACATCAAGACAATAAATTTTCCTTAAACACTTCAATTTTTCTGTGTTTGATTTGCTCAGCAAATACCAGAATATTTAATAAATCTCTTAGTTTTGACTCACTAGCTCATTTCAGTAGAAAAGTAATAATAGCATATCCAGTAGTACATCAATCACCCTTTGTTTAGATTCAGATTTTGTCCAGTCTTCATATTAGATAATTTCCCAGTGGCTGTCTTTGGCTCAGTTTTTTTGCTTAAATCTCCTTAAATGAGCACTAACAGGCTATAAAAACAGCCTGTAAAACAAGTTTCTTACAGTAAGAAACAAATACAATTTGTGTGTAGGACATGAACTAGAATGAAAATTAACAAACAATATTTACAATACTTTGTGAGTTCTTTCTAGAGGAATTAGAAATACAGTACATAGACCTGACTCAGTACGTGTCTGCAGGATGTATGAGAGAGCACATTTCACTCAAGCACCATGCACAGGTCAGTTTCCCTCTTATTCTATGGGCAGATCTGACTGTGTGGATGGGACACAGCTGCTTGGAAGTTCATGTGTGTGCCTTGTTAAATATCCACACATCAATTCTGAACTACACCTACTCCTGATCAGTACTCTTCTTTAGGCAACACCCCCAGATGTCATCGGTATCTATCCAATGGATGCCTTTAATTGCTGGTTGTTAAGTCCTGAAGATTAGACTGACATATCTATCTGCCTGTGACCAGGTGAAAAGCCTTCCTCAAAGCATGATATGTAGTATCTCTTACTTCTTTCCCTTCTTCTTTCCTCAAAGAAACAAAGAAAAGACCTGTGTTTTGTTCTGTAAGAGATATCTGTCACAAATGCTCTGTTTGAGAAGCAAGGACATAATAGATACAGGCTAATGAAACAGACTTTAGATTCTGGTTAAAGCCCTGACTGCTTGACTCATGAAATGAATTAAAAACAACAAGAATATTTTTGAAATGAAAATGGAAAGGGAAAAATTGCCTTGAGGAATATGTGACATTCATCCTGCATGTGTTAATTTTTCATAGCACTAATTGAACACTAAATATGTAAATATTGAAGGAATTCTCAGGTGAAATTTAGATAGAAAGCTGGTAATTGCCTATGGTTGATTTTGCCAGATCTTAATATTTTGTTAAGGAAAAGCTCCAAACTCTTGACAACTGCAATAAATAACTGCATATAGACACTTAAATTTTAGCCATAATATTTTCTAAATTGTTCTAACAGTCTGCTGAGCAGACTGTGCAATTCAGAGTTATGTTCCAAGCATCAGGGGGTGAAAGAGTGAGGATCAAGTTACCTTCATGTGAGATCAATGACCAAGAGAGTATCTTACAAATAAAAATGATAAAAGGTTCTCAGAGGACATGTCCCTTGGCGTTAAGTGACACCAAATTCTGCAACTTTAATAAAACATAATTTAAAGTGAATTTTATCTGAGCAATATAGATGACTATACCAAGTAGTAACAGCATAAAATCAAAAACAATTTGGAGGGAGGGTTGTGACTGATTTTGCAGATGATGAGAAGATAATTATTTATCCTCTCAGTTAGTATGTAAAATTACATAGAATGATGAAGAATAAACAAACTGTAGAGAAACTTGGAAGACTGCAGTTAGGATGAAATAGTCTTAGTAGGTAAAATGAGATGTGCCTGTGACCATTCAGTTCATAGCACTAGTCCAATAACTACCAAATTTACAGCAACACACTTCAAGGTTTGTCATTTAGGACAAAAATAACGCAGCTCACTAGGAAGGTAATGCCTTCCTTATGCTGTCCTGCCTGTCTCAAATGCCCACTGTTGCCCTAAAGTCTAGAGAGAGAACAGCTTTTCACTCTGTGTTTGTGGCTAAGTGCCAGGTAAGACAAGCCCTCTGCTTGACCAGGGCTGGGGAGTACTCCCATTACACTAATCAAGATTAAAGGCAACATGGAACTTGACAGAACTGAAGTGGACACTTTTAAAAATACTTTTGGAAAAGCTTTTGGATGCCAAACAGATAGAAATTTCTTTTCTTCCACTTTATAATATCACATATTAATGTTGTAATATTTGTGAACTATTCTAAAAGTGCTGAAAATACTTGGCTGGTCACTGCATTTTTCTTTGCTACTGCCCATATGGGAAGCTAAAATTATTGAGGATAGGTTTGGATAAAGAGCACCAATCAGAAAAATTTATGAGAATCTGAGGCTTTGTAATGTCACCATTAATTTCCTGGTAAAGCAAAAAATGCTCTAAAACTATATCTGAGTCATCTTATTTCCTTCCTTTGGTCTTTAGTTAGCTCATATAAACCTAAAGGGCCTATTTGTGACTGTATAGAACCTGTATTGGGTTATGATTATGCTTCCAGACATCTTCTCAGTGTCAGTGTGCCATTGGTCTTAACAACAAAGAAATAAGCTGTGGTAAAAAAAATGCCACAGGTTGAAGACTCAGACTTGAATGGGTGCATCTGAAGACAAAAATTAATTCTGCTACTCTGAAAAATATCCCTTTTGTTCATAATGTCATATATTTACACTTCAGTTGTTCACTTTTCAAATGTCCTACAAACCACTACTACTCTTTGACACCTTCTGACTCCATGGAAAATTACTTGGAAAAGTAATTAATCTGATATTATTTATACTTATAACTTCGTCTGCAGTTATAATGCAAAATGGGACCTGGTTGCTGTAAAAGCAGAGTGCACAAGCTTGGAACAGAGGTGTGCAGCTTTTGCAGGAGAAGAAATGACAGCAAACACATCTGTAGTACCTGAACTATCTCTTCACTTGGCTTTGGTTAATTCTGTAATGGTATAAAGAGTTAAAAGAGTATTTCCAGTGAAAAAAACCGACAGAAATAAATGGGAGAAATAGACAAAATGCAATTTGAATACAGCAGTGTTTGTTGTAGGTGGTAAGTACCTTATATACTGAAATTGAACTCTTTAATATATTGCTTAAAGGTTAACTTGTGAAAGAGTCCATTTTTGCAGAGGAAGATTTCACATATTAGGACTGGTGTTGATTAACTTCCAAGCTTATCCTCACATAAAAATTATTGGGTAAATCCTGTTTTCTAAAGACAATGAGCAAACAAAAAACAGACATACAAAACTTCTTATAATGAAGTAAGCCTGACCATGTATAATGAAAAATGAAGATGTTATTATAAAGGCATTTCAGATACTTATTTCTCTGTTCTCAGAGTATTGTAATATGAAGGACTTTTTTCACTGTTTTTGATAGAAATATATTTGGGATTTAAGCTACCACTACTTGGAAAGTCTAATAGTGGGGTTTTATTTTTCTAATCTTAATTATTAAGTTATTAGAAGTCCTGCAAGAGTTCATCTCACTTGAAATTTCATATGTGGTAAATATGCATATGTGATCTATACAAAATGATTAATCAGGCTGTAGAAGTGTATGATATACAGACATACAAGACTGGCCAGATTGGGTCAAACCAAAGATTCATTTATCCTGATCCACAGTGTCTCCTGTCCATAAATGGAAGTATAAAAACTTGCCAAGCACATAAGAAACTCACTGCCACTATTTCCTGAATCAGAAAAGTTTCCTATGATTCAGCAATCCCCAATGGATTTTTGTTTCATGTACTTGATCCATCTGCCCTTAAATCTCCAAAATTTTTATTATTCATAGTATCCTTTGACTAAGAATGATATCAGAGGTAGCAGTCATTGCTGTATGAAGAACCACCTCCATTTAATTTGCTTTAAACCTTACTCCTAACCACTTCTTTGATAACTCTCTGCCTTGGACAAGACCAGTCAGCAAAGTCCTTTTATTTACTTTCTCCCTTCAAAGCACAGTTCTACAGACCTCTGTTTCTCCTCTTAAATTATCATTTTCAGGACTGAAGAGTCAGAGTTTCTTCCATCACCCCTTTAAGAAAAGTCTTTCCATGGCTTTAATCATCTTGTCACCCTTTATGAGTAACTACTCCTGTTAGAATTGCAAACACAGGTGCTGCGTGGTGATGTCTGCACATTTGGGTAAGATACAGATTAAACATTTCTGTCAGACTATGAATTAAAGCCTTAAAAATTTTAAGAAGGGACAAGATGTATTACATCAGTGATTAAGTACACATTGCACACTGATGGAACAGTCTGAGGAATGGAGAAATCAATATGAATATGAAAATAAGGAAGGAGCTGTACCAAATGTGCATTGTGGTTGTTTTTTAGTGCATTTGTGGTTTTGTTTTTTCATCCCTATTAAGGCACAGGAGAAAATTAAACCAGACAAGCCTTTAACAAAATTTCTCATTTTCCTGTCAAGGTCAATATCAATTTTGGTGTTACGATCACTGGACAATACAATTTTTTCGGAATTATTTCGGAATCATAGAGTATGTGAGGCTGCCAGGGAGCTTTGGAGATGATGTAAATTCTCTGCTTAATGTGGGTGCAGGTACAGCATGTAGGGCTCTCTTCACCTGAGTGTCTGATATCTCCAGGAATGGAGATGCCACAATCTCTCCAGATAACCGGTTTCAGTATTTGATCGTCCCCACAGTAAAAACACTTTCTTTTAGGATCGTAGGCACTTCTGAGCATTCTCATTGAAGTAAGACATTCAACACATGGAACCATTCTGATATGGTTTGTTTTACCTTGAACAAAGGCAAAACCCCTTACCTAGATCTGTTACGAAATGCTCAGGCCACTTATTTAACTTAAAGAGATACTTCTACTTTTTGAATGGAACATGAACTTTTGATCCCTTCACCTGATTCTTTTTTCTTAACTCTCTTCATTTCTGAGGTACAATTTCTTTTTACTGATGATTAAACAGCAGATTTCAATGTTCAGTTTCCTGGTAAGGAGGAAGTACTAGAGTGTTTCGATATGTTTGCTTTTAAATCTAGCTGTATAAAAATGTAAAAGATTTTGCATTTTAGCTCTCTTAACTGTTACCTTTATGTGATACACTTCATACTCTCTGGTGTCATATTTTTGTAGAAGACTTGGGAGTATCATGGCTAATTTTAGTCCTGGCTAACAAATTTTATCCAAGATCTTAAATATGGGTAAAGAACTTCAACATATTTTGGCATAGTTTTCTTTAAATTTGCATTTTTCATAATATCTGCAGTAGAACAAAGCTAAGCTTCCCTGTGAATCCAAACTCTACACAGATTAAAATTAAGAAAACAGGTCACCAAGTCCAAGCCATCCCAAAAATTACTTTTTAAAAATATTCTGGATTGTAAAATGTCAATTCTTGTAAACTAAATATTGGGAATATTCCTGATGAGTGTATTTATGCAAGCAGAACTGAGTTCTACCTTTTCTGGATACAGCTATACTTTTCTTCCCAGTTACATGATACAAAAATAGAAACAACATAATAGCATATATTTCTTAATTTTAACGAGTCAGCTTTGCATAAAAACCAAAACAATTAATGGTGCTATGTGTTATGAGAAGTTTCTGGGTGACGTTCCAGTATAACTAAAAAAAAGGGTTACCCGAAAGTCAAATACATTTTGTTTTTTACACTCACCTCATGGTTCACTGAATATATTGATCCTTACAATTCTTCAGCTTTTTTGATACTTGTGATAAAAGCCAGAATCAGAAGAGTACAACCGATTAAGAGGAAGGTGTCAGAATATGCTCCTGACATACACTACCAGAAGAGATTTCCAATTTCAGTCAGAGAAAGTTTGATTTTATTTAGATTTGAACTAACAAGTATGAACTAAATAAAGCAATCAACCAAACAAAACACATCTAAAGTCCCCTCAAAAACAAACTAATCAACCCCAAACAAACAAAAATGCCAACATGAAAAAAAAGCCAAATAAAACCCAAACCCCCAAACTTTCAAAGCTTATATAAATTTGAGTTAGAGATCTATCTCTGTTGAAAGAAGATTTAAATCCTGATTTTAATGTATAAAGAACTAACTGCACTTATCATTTCAGAATACTGAATTCCTAAAAGGAGTTTCTCATTCAATACTTGCATCTTGCCACAGAGCCTTTATTAAATGCTGGAGCCATGTCAAAGTGGACCTATGTGTTTCATGGGCAATGCAAAATCTTTATTTCTGTTCTGATTTACAGGTAGATTATGAGTAATTATCCAAACAGTCATACCCTTAATGTCTGCAGTGCAATGAAAAGAATGATTAATCAAGTACATTGAAGTGAGTCTGAAATCCTATTTGCAGCTTGATTAGCTGAGGAGAAAAAAAGGTGAGCAATTTCTTATGATTTCTGTGAAAGCTGTGATAGTACATGCTCTATGTGCAGTAATATTTCTCCTGTTTGGACTTCTGATTCTCTCCATCTTATCTGACCCCAAGACNCAGAGCCACCAAAAGACCTTGCACAGTTTTCCCATGCTCTGTAAAATCTCACTGTAATAGTGTGAGGCTCTGGTTAGACAAGTCAGGCCCAGCAGGTGATTTGGACATCTGGCCTCTGAAAAGCTTTCAGTCCTCAATTCTTTTGAGCAAACTAAAGTAATCTTGTTTAACCATCTATACTCTATTAATGAAAAACATGCAAAGACTAAATCAATGAAGCATAACAATCTGTTACAAAATGTATAGCCTGTAAGATACCTGCCTACCCACTCATCTAGCAGCACTTTAATTTGCACAAAGGAGGCAGGAACAGAGGGAGCTCCCCAGATAGTTCTGTGCTGGTCTCCTGAATTGCTTCATAACCTGCAAAGTCCATTTTTTTCATGACCCTGCCTGTCCTCAGCTGTACTCTTCTGTAAATTGTCTGTACCAACTTTTGGCTGGTTAACTTCTGCGAGTTAACCAAACACTTCTTTTTAAGGAACAGTTAATTTTCAAAAATATTCAAGCTGTTTGAGTGAGAAATAATATTCAAATGCTAAGAAGTCTAAGAAGGTCAATATCAATATGGGGTATTTGAAGGGAAACCTTTTCTCCCACTTGATTTAATACAAATATTAAGTTCAAGCATCTTACCTCCAGTCCAAGATGGACTTCAGATACCTAAGTAGTGTTGCTGTTCTGAAAACCTACATTTAACTGCCAATTAACTTGAAAGCACACAAGCTTCACAGACACTCCAACTTTTGCTATAGAGGCATCTAAAGTCTGATTTACATGTTGGATCAGGAACATCTTAGTCTCAGCCAAGAGAAAGGCACCTAAACCCTCATCCACATCCATGAAAAATGCAATCCTGCATATGTTTCCATGCAGGGTTTGGTCCTACAGTTTCCAGCCCAGCAAACATTAAATCAAACTCCATGCAAGGTGCAGAAATCAAGCATATTATGTAAAACAGAGGGGACGTCACAGGGACACAAGTATTCAATTCCTGTCAGCTGCAGTTTAATCTACCTTCCTTACTGCTGCAGTGAGTACTGCAGCCAGCAGATCTGCACACCTGGGTGGGCTGGGTGCTAAGAGTCCTGCCACACTCCTCTTAGCCCGAAGGGACAGAAGGTCCCTGACTTTGAGAGGCTCTGGGAGTGTGAAAGCTGCTTTAGCCTGGCAAAATCCCATAAGCAGAGGGAATGAAAGTCTGACCTAACATCTAAAAAAGTATTTCTCAGCTATGGAAGGAAGAGGAAAACAGAACATAGAGCAAACCACCTGTGGAAAGGGAATGTCTTGACATATTAGGGGAGCTCCCTAGCACCCGGTTATTTTGAAGCATTTTATTCTGCTTCCCTGAGACAAGTCAGGCATTTGACTGACCTTGAAATCATGCAACTTCTCTCTCATCAGAGGGTCACTCTTCAGAAACACAAACTGGAAGGAAAATGGCCCTGCTTTCCCTGACAACAAAAACAACTGCAAAACTTACACAATGCCCTTGTAAGATGTCCAAACACACAACTACGGAGTCTGGTATGATTCTCCAGAGACAGATTTGAAGAGATAGGTTTTGGTGGGCCACTACTTTTATTTTGAGCAAAATGAAACTTGGAAGAACCAGAGCACACTTGCTGCTCCCTTTAAGGGATAAATGTTGGTAAATCTTCCTTGAAACTCCAGCCCAGGAGTTATCATCACAGCAAGATTAGTAATTATTATCAGATGTGTGAAGAAATGTTTTCTAAACTGTCTCTTTTTATAATATAAACCAAAGGTTATTCTCCCTACCACTGGGAAAAATAATGTGATATTTTTCTTTCATAACAGGACGATCAACTGTATACTTAATTACATTTATTTCTTTCTGCAGAAAAGCTTTTAAAATTTTTTTAATTAAATCAATTTAAAATATAACTGCAGAAATTCACAGAATGTCATAAAAGGTAAGTATTTCTTCTCCAGTGTAACTGAGAGATGCACTACAACAAAAAAACAGGAAAACAAATTCTTTAGCACAACCTCTTACATACATTTCCCAAGCCAAAAACACTTTATAAGCCTGCTTTTAAACATGAGTCTTGTAGCAGCCTAGAAAATAGTCAACATTTCTTATACATTGATATGTCTAATTTATCTTTTTCTCTCTAGATCTTGCCCAGCTCTGTAAATAAAGTGGCTCTCCTTTTTACTGCTACCTCTTTAATATGTTTAATCTGTCTGATGCTCTTTTGTTAAAAATTACCTGATCCAGGTATTAACTGCAAGTTTTTGTAGGAGAAGATTTAAAAAGCCCTCAGAGAAAAAGGGACAATTATTCACATCCTTAGTAGAATGAGCATTAACATCATTGTCTATGTTTGTTCTTCATACAGTTCAGAGGTTATAGGCACTGTGTTTATGATTCAGCCAAGTCATAGAGCTGAGGAATTGTTTTTAAGGTATTGCCCACCACTAATTAAAAAAGATTTCTGTCTTTTCAATGATCTTAGTGTCACATGAACTTTCCAGCCATACCCCAGAGAATGCTACTGAGATGACTTCTAAAATCTCCAGCTTTCTTCTGCTCTCTGAAGTGTTTGGGGTTTGCTGCTTGCCAGTTTCTTGGTTGTGTTGAAGACTGCCCTGAGGGAGCTACCCAGACTGGCTGTGGGTAAATGGTCCTACACTGCCACCCAAAGTTAAGCAGGTGTGTGGAACAAGTCATGTATTGTCTCATATTTGAGCATTCCACAGTGGAAAGATGGAATCATCCATTTAAAGTTTCAAGGAAAACTGTGTTATCCTCTCGGGCTCCCACAGAACCAGCTGGAACTGACATTCCCGTCTTTCAGTGTTTGTCCCACTGCAAAAGAAGACCATCTTCTCAGGTAATGTGTGCCAACCTCTCTTCTGTCACCTGGTTGTGTCACCTGGTGCCTGCAGCCCTCTTAATTGGGATCTATCTGAACATTCCTTTTTCTTAACCGAAGAAGGAGATGTAGACATGCCTGTATTTATATGATACAATAGGTACGTGAAAGAGATAAACTTCTGCATCTGCAGTGTCTAGGTACTGTTGTGATAAGATTGTTCATCAACAAACTCCTTTTCCATATGGGAAAACTTCAGCGGGAGAAAAAGGTGTGTATGTAGAAAACCCAAAATATCCAGAAGCATAAAAAGTTGCTTCCAGAGCTGAAGGGTCTCTAAAATATTCTGCCAGCTCTGCTGACTTTCTCTTAATCTGTCCCTTAAAGGATGTTTAAAATTCAACAGCAGCTGAATTTCTGAGTGTCTTGGATTAAAACATGTCAGCATTGACTGGTTTTTGCTTGCGTACTTTCTCTATGAAATTTAATTATCTAGTAATTCAATACAAGTATGAATCCAGCTATGTATTGACTCAGTTGTAATCATCATCAGAATCTGAAAAACATAGTGTGTCATTCCCATTCTAGTAGGAAGTCACAGCAGCTAGTGCAAGCAGTAACTCTGATTAAGTCTAGACTTGTATTTTTTTTTAAATTTGTAATGAAATATGACATTACAGCAACATGGCTTTTTCTCTCACCTTCTTGTCTCAGATGAGGTCTCAGAAGTGAAAGTCTTTTTGCAAATATTTATACACACATACAGCATATTGTCTCTAGCCCTAATTTTAAACATGGATTCTTCCATTTTTACCACAGACACTTTGTTTACATTATACATTTGTATTTTTGTCCTAATAATTACAAAAAGGGCAATGAACCAATGAACAGGAAAGCAGCTTTTATGATCTTGTTAAGAGAACTGCATAATGAGGTGATTTCCTCAGAACAGACCTATGACACATTCATATTTACCTTCAGTGAATCATTTTGTAAGTAAAAATCTTTGTCCACAGAACTAGATAGTAGATCTGTAGTATACACATGAACGAGAATAAAAAAGTCAACATGTTGGTGCTGTGACAAGAAGGTTGGATGATGACCTTTGTGGGAGAGGTCCAGGTAGAGAGCTTGCTGAGCCTCTTCAACACTGTAAGACACCACTTAGGACAAAACAGTTTACAGCAGACAAGAAAGAGACATTGACAAAGTGAAAGAGATATTGGATATTGGAGATGAAAAGGATTAGGAGCTGTTCACATGCCTATGTTTACAATAATCTACTGTGGAAACTGTAAGTGGAAATAAAAAAAAACTAAGGGAAAAAACAATCAATCCATTATATTCAAATTACCTTACATCATGAATGAAGGAGAGAGAGGAAA
>VZRX01005795.1:0-12169 GCA_013398075.1 Notiomystis cincta | reverse complement strand
CTCCAACTCCCTTTTCCCGTTCTATTTTAAATTTTTATTGCATTCTTTTTAAAGAATACAGAGGAACAAATGCCCTTATCAGCAATTCTCACAAGGTATAAAGAGCCGCTTTTATCTCCTGCCTTTACTAATCTAGAGCGAGCCAATGCCTGTTAATTTTTTAATTTTCCTGGTGAATGCATTTGTGGTTCCGTCAGCATCCATCCGGACACGCACGCAGGATCCCCTCGGCAGCCCAGCCCAGCCACCCTGGCATGGTGTTGACACCACACTGGCAGAGCAGTGGCTCACGGTTCAGCAACCACAAAGGGGTTTTGTGCACTGGGAAGTCCCATTTGTCACACGAGGCTCACCAGGACACCCCGGGATGTGTCACCACCCCCAAGATACGGAGGTGCTCCCAGGGATGCCAGCCTGGCTCTGCCTGGCCACAGGGAATGCTGACAGTGTGGGTCCCCATGCTCAGCACGGGGACAGATCCCATGCCAAGCTGTCCAGCTGTCATTGTCACCCTCTCTGGCTGAGGTCCCCGCAAGGGCAAAGGGGGGTCACCCCGTGTCCCCCCCAGGAAGGGAGGCAGCGCAGGCTGCCCGCACAGCAGGGCTGGGAGCGCACAGCCGGACGCGCTGCGCAGATGAGATGTGGCAGGCGTGTAACAAGCCATTAGTCACTGTCACCTTTGCCCGGCAGCCACTGGCAGGGTAATAAATCCCGAGCTGACTCCAGCGGGCCCGTTCCAGGCCACGGCTCCCAGCTTGCCTCCGCGCCACTGCCGGCTGGGCTGTGAGCAGCTTGTAAATGCATTCCTGCCCCCCTCCCCAGGGGACACAGCGCCTTGCGGGGTCCCCAAACCACGGCCAGATCCCTGGAGGGCTGATTGATGGGTGACACGGGCTGCTGCATTCCTGGGAAGTGTCTTTCTTAGGGAGTGTGAAGGGTCACAAATCCCCACCACCAAGCAGCCCCCCGGCCCCACAGGCTGCCCCCTGGCTCTCCCTGCCTGCCCCGGCTTCCTGCCCGCTGCACCTTGCGGTTCCTGACTCTTCCCAGCCCAACGCCAGGAACCGGCATCGGCGGTTGTTACCGGATCAAAGGAGCCTGGCGTGGCCCAGCACGACACGGCCTGGCGCGCCCGCCGGGAAGGGCTGGCAAACAAGCCGGTCCAGGGAGGCGGCCAGCGGGAAGCACGCATGATACCTCTCCTAAAAATGCTGCCGCTCCTGACGGACGGGGCGGCCGAGTCCCTGGAGCCGCGGTCCGTCCCAGCCCCGGGGGCCCCCCAGTTCCCCAGCACAGCCAGCCCAACAGCGCGGCTCTCCCTGGCGCCCACGGCCTGACTCACGGCCCTGGGGATGGCGGACAGGGACCGCGGTGCTGTCGGGGTCACCTTCCCAGCAGGGCTGCGGGTGTAGGATCCCAGCCCCAAGCCGCTGGGTGTGAGCCTTCACCGGGAGTCCCAAGCAGCACGTTGGGCTGATGGTCACCCCACAGTGGGCAGGGGACATCCCTTGGGAATGGCAGCCTTGTACCCTCCGGTATCCCCCAGCATCACCTACTTGTGGCTCCAGCGTCTGCGCCCTCCACATCCAAAGGCGTCCGCTGGCCGATGTCCGGGACAGTGCTGCCCACTCCCGGGCTCTCCCCAGCGCTGGCCACCCGGTGCCGGGACTCACCGGCCGCAGACTTGGTGCTGGCTGTGTCCAGGGACGAAGAGGACGCCTGGAAGAGAAGCAGGACAGAGACTCAGCGCCGTTGCCTCTCCCGGTCGGAGCAGCGCCGGCACGGGTGGGGGGCACGGGGGGGTTCGGGGCGCACAGACACAGGATGCTTTTGTTTTCCGGCCGGCCGGTGCACGTGGCCCGCGCGGGAGCCGCACGCCAGCCCGCGCCGCGGGGCTACAGCTGGACCTGGCCGATGGCTCCCAGCACAGCCAGACAAGAGAGGCTGCAGGGGGGGCGAGGACATGAATCAAAGCGGCGTCCCCTCGCCCGCCGGTGGCAGCTGGCCGGTTAGGCAGCTCCCGATTACTCAACCGGGCAGTGTTTACTCGAGATCAACAACCCCCCATCGCCTGCCCTGCCAGGCGGGCGAGGGAAACGTGCTGCTGGGATGGGGATGGCATTCCTGCTGCGCCTTGTTTGGGGACAGTCCCCCTCCTCGACCCCCGCGCGCTGCTGTGGCCCTGGGTTTGTTGTAGCTGTCACCCTCCTGCCCGGGCACACAGCTTGGGCTGTCACCGCTCCTGTTTAGCTTTAATAAAGCAACAGCCTGTGACACCACGCTCATCCCAGTACTGCTGTGCCACTCTGGGAAAGACACACGGACAACCCCGGTTCACAGGATGCTGCGTCCGCCCCGGGTACGGTGGGATATGGGTGACCTCCCCCTGCCACAGGTGACATCCACAGGGGACACTGTGTGCCCGATTTTGGGACGTTAGGGCCACGGTGAGGATTTTACGTTGATTCTGTTTTTCTCAGGATTACTCCTATAAACATGGAGATGGATGGTCGGTGGATGTTTCGCTGGGAAGCCCTCAGACTCAACGAGCCACGCACACGAGCGGACATATAAATTTACCGTTTGCTTCCTGGAAAGGTTTAATTTATGGAATCCATATGGCAGCGCCGCACAACCGCGAGCGCTTGGCACATCTCGTGAGTCCTCGAGTGCCACCACGTCCCTGCTCCAACTGGCGGGGTGCCACCGGCTGCCCCGGTGATGGCGGGATGCTCTTCCCTTTCCCAATGATTTACAGAAGGTGACTTTCCCAGCGGGCAGGGGACAAACCCTGGGATCAGCCCCCATCTCTGACAGCTTGGTATGGGATCCCTGGGGGTGGCAGGGATGTCTCAGGGGGAGGCTGTGTCACCGCTCCTCCTCCCGGGACAATGCCACTGGCAGCAGCAGGCAGCAATCCCCTACCTGTGGGCATGGGAAAAGGCTGGGGCACACTTTGATACCCGGAGCAACTAATCATTAATTAGCATTAATCACTCCCCTTCACGCGTCACAGCAGCATTGGGCAAGACGCAGCTGGGAAGTGCCTGACCAGGGTCTTGGTGGGGAAGGTGGATTTTGACAGCTGGGCCAAGGCTGGCACCTTCCTGCTCCCCCCACACCCCAGCCCACACATCAGCCCCACAGCACCAGCAGCCTCCACCCCCTCTGTTTTCCTGCCAAGGGATGCTGAGATGCAAAGGCACCAGAGATGGGTCCCACCTGCCCAAGGGCAGCCAGGATCTGACCCCCCCTCACCACTCGTGTCCCCTGGGACCCCCAGGCTCCACACAGAGCACCGGCCGCCTCCTTGCTTTAACTTCACCCGGCGCTATCTGTCAGCAAATCATCCCCGGTTACACAGATAAGGAATAATTGATGCAAAGGAGCCATCTGTTTGCGAACACGGAATATCTGCTCAATTAGGAGGGATCTGTCCACCCAGATAAAGCATGGCGGCAGCCCCTCGGAGGGGGGGCCTTCCTCCCCAGCCACGTCCTCAAAGACTCACCCCCAATTAGAGGTGAGCAGGTTGATTTGGGTGCTAATTTGCTAAGCAGCACCCTCAGGTGCTTGGGAAGAGGCTGGGAGGGAAGGGTGCTCTGCCACCAAGCGCTGAAATTTGAGAGGAGGGCTGGCAGATTCCCCCATGTCCCACTGTGATGAAGCTCAGCTCCTCCTGGCTCTGGGAGATGCTTATCCCACATCTTTCCAGGGATGGAGAGAGGGGACCAGGATCTGTGGCTGCTGAATGGCACTGAGCTGAGGCCAGCCCACTCGTGACATGCATCAGGGGACCCTGCAGATGGACAGGCCTGAAACAGCTCCCAGGATATCCACAACAGGGATCAGGGACACAGGGCACAGCCTCAGACACATCCAGGTCAGGGGTAGGTGTGCAGCGAGGTGACAGCAATGTGACATTGTCATGTGATGTTATTAACACAGGAAAAATGGAGCCAGCATGCAGGCCAGCTCCACAAGTGACAAAACCACGGGGAAAAGGCTCCAAGCAGAGCTGGCAGGGATGGCCCTGTGGCATGACACTCCTCAAACCCCTCCTGGGTGGCATCTGCCCCTGTCTACCCCAGCAGGTTCTTGGTATGAAGGATGTGGGGAGCTCAAGATGGGTCAAAACACAGCCAGTGGCCTCCAGGGACAGGCTCAGAGAGGCACTGCCAGACCCCACATCAGCACTGCCACCTGTGCCCCACGCCACCAGCGTGGTGCCCGCCCTGCTCTCGGCGTGGAGCCAGGGCAGGCAGCGTGGCAGTCCGGGGACACAGTGGCACCAAGGGCAGGGAATGGCACCCCCATGTCCAGTGTCCCCACGCCTGTCCCTCCCTGCCACGGGCACATTCCTTCTGCTCCCATCACTGGGCTAAATACCTGCCGCAGCTCCCAGCTCTGCAGTGCCGGAGTGGGAAAGCAAAGGGCAGGAGGCCACGCCGGGGCACTTCCTGTGCCTTCGGGACACCCAAAAAACGCGGCTTCCCCACTCCGCCTCCCCTGCTGCTGGGACGGGCTGCAGCGCGCGCGGCGCCGATGCCGCCCACGGGAACGCCGCCCACGGGAATGCCGCGGGCACGGCAAAGCCCCCACCGCATCCCCCCAGCCGCCACCCGCCCGCGCGGCAGCACCCCGGAAAACCCCCGCGCTGCCAGCAGCCCGGGCACCGGGGGTGGATGCAATCTTTGGCTCTTGGCTGGCATCACCCCGGCAAGGCGGCGGGCACGGAGCCCGGCGAGCACCGGCACAGCTGCACCGGCACCGGGGTTTGGCACAGCGTCGATGGCAGCTCCCGTGAGCGAGCAGAGGATGAGGCGAGGAGAACGCCCAGCACAGAGGGGCTGCCCCTTCCCAGGGGATGCAGAGAGCGCCGGCTGCAAGGCCGGGGGGACACAAGGCCTCGCTGTGCCCCGGCTCCCCCCAGGCCTGGGAGGCGGCGCTCCAGATAAAAGGTGTTTTTGGAGTGCTGAGGGCTGCAGGAGCAGGCTCCCCCCAGTTCCCTTTGTCGCTGAGGCCCTCAAGCCCCCTGCTCCTGCTGGGGCTTTATCACAGCACAGCCCCTGCCGTGTGTTCCCCCAGACGGTTCCAGCTGCTCTTCCCTCCAGGAAGCCTCTGCCCTCCTCGTCCTTGTCCCAGCAGCCTGAAAACAGAGGGGCTTCCCACAAGAGCAGGCTGGGGTCCCCCTGGGGAGCTGGGGTCCCTGCTGGTGGCATGGCTTGGCCCTGATGGGTGCCCACGGGAGGGGTGGTGGCTGAGTCCACGCAGCTCCACCGTATTTAAAGTTTCTCAGCCTGTGTTGGCTGGCGGAAAGTTGGAACCTACAATTACAGCTGTGCTAACTCCTCATTAAAGAGGGGAAGGGGAAAAAAAAAAAAAAGGAAAGAAACAAAAGGCTCCAGACGGAGACACAGTGCCGTTAACCCTTCCTGAGATGGGGATGTGGCCCCCCAGGAAATCCATACAGCTGGAGGGATGGGGCACAGTGCTGGCAGGTGACACCCTGCCCCGAGGGTCTGCCCATGAGCATCGCTGCCCACCCTGATGCCCGCTCCGTGTCCTGGTGCAGCGGCGGTGCCGGCTGTGCCGCGGCGCCCGCGTGGGCACGGCTGCGGCTGTGCCGGAGCCGTTTGTCACGGCAGGGCTGCGGTTCCCGCTCGCTCTCCAGCAGCGACACCGTGACGCCTGCTCCAGGAGCCCACACAATATGTTCACACTCATCTCGCAGCTGCCCCCAGACAGCCCGAGGTGCCGTGCTCCTCTCCGGCGCGGGGGCCGGTGTGTGCCGGCACAGCCGCGACGTGCCGGCGAGCCAGGCGGGAACTGGCACCGATGGAAGGGGCTGGAGACTGTGGTCAGGCTGGATGCCACAGGGGCAGACGAGGCTGGGAACACCACTGGCATGGGGCAGGGATGCACCAGCAGCCCCCTGTGCCGCAGCACACTCACCCAGGTTGTGCCACCAGCCCTGGGAACAGCTGACAGGGGGACAGGCCTGGCTGTGACCCCCGTGTGTCACCGCAGCCCACCCTGCACCACACGGAGCAGAAGCTGCTGCAACACTTGGCTGAAGCACATCCCTCCAGGACCCCATCCTCAGTGAGCCTCTGTGGCCCTGTGGCCACCCCAGCATGACCACAGCCTCCCTCATGCCCCCCATCCCTGGGGAGCAGCGGGTCCCCGCGTCACTCTCCAGCCCCCCCCCCGGCGACACCACCTCAGCGCCGCGGCCGCAGCGGCTCTGACAGCAGCTAACGAGCTGCAGGCAGCAATTTGGGTTATATATAGCCCCAAAGCGACTGCATCTAATTGCTCCGGCGCGCACCGGCCCCGCCGCGGGGTCCGGGTGCCGGGCGCAGGGGGACAGGGTGAGCGGCACGTGCTCAGCCCCCTCCCCGGCTGTCACCCCGTGTGACCCCCCCGGGCACCCTGAGGCCGGCGGGGCACAAGCATCGCCCCATCCACGCCGGCCCCGAGGAGCTGGGCTGTTCCCGGCGGCTTTGTGCCGCGCCATAAGCGGCTTTGGCTAAAGCCGCCGTCCCAGCCCGTCCCAACCAGGGACCCTAAGGAGCTTTTGTCCCCTCTCATTAAGGGNGGAGGGCGCGCAGGCGGATCCGGGGTCAGGGGTGAGAGCAGCAATAAGTGGTTTATGCCTTTTGTGAAGAGGCTGAACTGACAGCTCGCTGGATTAACAAAGACGTCCTCTGTTCCCGGGCAGGTCATGTGGAAAGCGCTGCGCCGACCCCTGTCACTTCTTTTTTTTGCAAGAACAGACATTTGTTCGCCAGCGAACAGGGAGGTGATGGAGGGGGAGGTGGGGGGCACGCAGCCGCCCGCTCCCGGCTTTTCCTCGAGCTCCTCTGGGGCTCCGGGCGTGGGGATCGGCGGCTGCTCGGTGCTCCGGCAGCCCTGGCCGGGCCGTGTCACCGCCCGTGCCTCAGTTTCTCCAGGCTGTGGGATGAGCTGGTGGGGATGTCAGCACCTCCACCCCATGCCCGGGCAGTGCTGTGTTCCACAGTGCTCCACGTCCACACGAAATTCCTCCCATGCTCATCCCTCCATCACCCCAGGGCCAGGCTGGCTGGGCAGGATGGGACCCGCTCGGTGCTCGGTCCCTGTCCCACCGTGGGGACACACATTCCTAACTCACGTTTGCCAGTCCCTGCCGGGCTGGGCAATGTTCCCTTCACTCTCCTGTCAAGGCAGGGAAACTGAGGCACGGGAGGATGTGAGCATCCCGGCCACGCATGGACAGCAGGGCTGGCAGCAGCACTGCCACTCCCGGTCCCAGCCCCGCAGGGAACAATCAGCCTTTTCAAATCCGCAAGGATTTCCTCAAGGTTGTGCAGCACAGAGCCCTCGCTGTCATCCTTAGACTCCAGAGTGAACAGCTGCAGCGCTGCTGCTCCGCACTGAGACAAACTGCCCTGGCTGGGGCACTCACTCCGTGGCCTCAGATGTCCTTGCAGCTCCCACCTCCCTCTGTCACCACGCCCCAGCCCTGGCTCCAGCTCCCCCTGAGACCACGGGGCCCAAAGCTGAGATGGGAGGGCTGCAGCTTGGTGTCTGCCACCCAAACCCTGCTGAGATCCCACAGGACACGCAGCTGCTCAGCCCCAGCCCCTGCTGCCCACGCCCATCTCAGGGACAGCACAACCCAGCACAGCTCACCCACCTCCGGCTCCAGAGCTGCCAGGCACTCTGTGACCACTGTCCCCTCCCCGCCACCCTAAATACCTGCCGTGGGACACGGCGGCTGTCCCAAGGGGCTTTTCACTCCGGAAAACCCCACCCACCTCACCGCGGCTCATATTTTCGGGACATTCCCACACGTGCCCAAACCCACGTGCTCGGAGGTAAACTGAGGCAGGGGAGGAGCAGCCAGGTGGGTGAGGGGACACATCTGAGGGTCCCCATCGCGGAGGCGGGAGGCACATCCCGGCAGTCCCAGCGAGGGCCACACGATGAGCTCGGCGGCATTAAAGCCTCAATCCGTGTCCCTCGATCCCCCCTCTCCATGCCGCGGGCAGCTTAGCGCCCGTTCCCGGCTCCCGCCTGCCATCTAAAGACGGACTTACCGCCAGGTCCGGCGCTGCCTTAAGCCGCGGATTAAACGTGAACCATCTGCAAGGGGAAACTTTAATGCAGGATAATACCTGCCACACACACCCTGCCGTGTCACCGCGCGCCCCGGCCAGGCGGGCGCAGAGCCCCGCGGTGGCACCGAGTCCCTGACCGCACCGCGCCCCTTCCACGGGGCTGTGGAGGCTCTGAACATGATGTTCCCATCCTCCTGCATGTCCCCATCGTCCTTGCTGGCCCCTCCTGGCACAGCCCCGTGAGGATCTACGGCTGGGAGCTGCACAGCCAGCCAGCCCCCAGCTCACCAGCCCGTGTCCCCCCACTAAGGCAGCCACCCCAGGCAGGGGACACCCAGGCACGGGGAGGGCTGTCCAGCCAATGCCCCACCTGGTTAATTACTTTAAGTGATTAAAGTCTCTTCATTAGGGCAGCAGATTAGACCCTGCAGCTGGGAGCTGTTTTCCCTCACAATCTCCTCCCCCAGGGGACAACACAGGAGGTCCTGCACTGTCCCAATTTTTTGGAGCAAAATCCCACCTCCTCAGCCCCTGTGCCCTCTGTCCCCCGGCTCAGCAAAGCCCCCAGTAATGCCCAAACCAGCAGCAACACCCAGGGTGCAGTGGGGACGTGGGGTCACCCAGGCTGTCCCTAATGCTAGTGGGGACAGAGCTGGGCTGAGCATCACACAGCCAGGAATGTCCTCGAAAGGGAGGAGGGGTTCCTGGGGAGGCAGGGAACCCCAAAGGTGGTGAGGGAGGATGAGGCACCTCCTGCCAAGTCAACACCCCCATGAATTACACGGGATCACAGGTCCCTGCCCAGGTCAGCAGGGAAAGGAGCCAGGGAGGTTTTCCACCACCCAGCCCACTCCTGATGGAGAATTTATGGCCAGGATCCACTACAGGCTCAGTAATTAGTGCTGGGATGCTGAATCAGCACCTGGCCAGCAGCACTGAAGGGATGGAGCTGGGGGGGCTCTGGGACTGATGGTGGCCCCCCAGGAAGAATACAGGGGGCAGTGGGGTGACCTGACAGTTGAGGGGGCCATCCCTATGGCTGGGAATACTGGGGGAAAGCTGGTAGCCCAGCATCCCATCCCAATTTGCTGCTCCAGACCCAGCTCCAGCCCAGGATCCCTCAGGTGTCTCTTTGGGAATGCCCCAGGATGCACAGAACCCCCCCTATCCTGTTCACCTAAAGACAAAAATCCCTCTGGTCCTCCCTTCACAGCCTGAGTGCTGCATCCCAGGATGCTGAAGCCTTGGGATGCCTGAGCATCTGTCCAGCTGTGCCCGGGCAGCCCTCTGGCCTTCACGGCTGCCATCAATTTTCCCGGGGTCGGGAATGGCAGGGCCGGCTCCCCGGCAGACCCAGCCTCTGCTCCGCGGCTGATTACAGCCATTTCCCTGCCCGTGCCCCCTCCCTGCTGTCTGCCTCCTGCCTCCGTCTGCTGCCTGGTTTTACGAGGGCCATTTCCAAGAGGTCGCTGGAAATAGATTTTTATCACCTCGTGATAAATATCGTTTATGGTGACATTACTGCTCCGAGCAGCCGTGCAGGGGAGGGAGGAGAGGCAGGAGGACGCCCGCTCCCAACCCCAGCTCCACGGGGCACCCCCTGGGCCTCTCCTCGTCCCTGTCCCCGTTCCCGGAGGTTCGGGCAGCGCCATCCGACACCATCCATCCATGCAGGCGGCGGGAACAGAGGGAGCTGCATCATTAGCCCCGCGCGCCATTAAGCACTTAAAAAGCCATAGGAATAAGCCGCGCCATTAGCTGGCAAGCGAGCTGGGAGGAGAGGGATGCACGGAACCAAGCGTGGAGCAGGGAATGTCACCACCCCGAGGGCTCCCGTGTGCCCGGGAAGCGGGGACAGAACCGCCCCCTCCCGCCCGCAGCTCCAAGGTGGAAAACCAGGGGCTTTCAGAGCTGACACATCACTTCTACGAGGGGTGACGCCACCGGGCGCCTCTCCAGAGGGACTTTTCGGCACGGTAGGGAGAACTGGCTCCTTAATCATCTCCCCCTCTGCTTTAGGGATGGAGCCGGCACAGAAACCCGGGAGGAGAAGCCTCTGCTGAGCTGAGAACTGCAAGCTCACGACAGCGGTGGCCCCGGGTGTTGCAACCCTGCACGGAGGTGACCCGGCAGCCCGGGGGAGCAGGGTCCTGCCCCGGCCGAGCCCGCAGGCGGGACAGCTGCCAAGCCGTGCCCACAGGCAGCTGCCTCTGCAAAAGGGCACGGCAGCGGGCAGGGGGCCAAGGCCAAGCCGCTCTCCGTGCCAGCCCCGCCGCACACAGCGCCGGGCACCGGCCCCCCCGGGGGAACAATCCCCCCTTCACCAGCGCCAAGGTGAGGGGTGTCACCTGTGGGGACACAGGCACAGTCCCCGAGGAGGCTGAGCTGGGGTGCAGAGCAGCAGCACAACCACACACCCAGCACGGAGCAACCCTCGCCCGCAGGCAGAGCGCGGCACTGCCGGCCCGTGCCAAGAATCCTGTTTGCTCTCCCCAGCCCTGGCACTGCATCCCTCGGGCAAGCCGCCTCCTGCCCCGCTGCCTCAGTTTCCCCAGCTGGCAGGGATGGTGGGGCACAGGCAGGGGGTGAGCTGCCATGGGGGGACTCCAGCCTCGTGTTGTGGCTCCTTCCTGTGACACGCAGAATGAACCGGCCGTGCCACAGAGCTGTGGTGACTTCCTTGGGGCCAGGAGGGAGGGAGCAGCAGGACTTTGTATGGGGACAAGCACGGCCAGACGGCAGCAGTGGCCACCTGGCATGGTGGCATGACCCCCCCTCAGCTCCCCACACCTGGTGGGCAGGAAACAACCCCAAAAAGGGCCAGCCCAGTCACCCCAATGGCACGTGGGGCTCCATGGGACAGCCAGCCCCACGTGCAGGGACGAGGAGCGCTGGTGGTGTCCACCCTGTTTCCCTCTCTGCTGCCAGGCCGGTGCCACCCCCACAGCAGCAGCTGGCACTGTACCATTTGCCACATCCCACCTTTAGCACATGGGCTCCTCAAGCCACCGCATCCCCTCGGGGACAAGGAGTGCCTTGTCCGACAGAGCCCCCGGAATGCCCGGCAGCAGGATGCCTGCAGAGCCAGCTGCCTCCTGGAAATCTCCATGAAAGGAGATTTGTTCACCTGGCGAGTGGCTCGGTGACCTCAGGTCCAGCTCCTGCCACCACCTCGTGGCTCCTGGCACGCAGGAGCCAGCAGGCCCTGGCAGGGCCACCTGGCCGGCGGTCGCGGTGACCTTACACCGCCGCCGGAGCGCTCCAAGCCCAGCCCTTGGCCCGGCACACGGATCCTCCGGCCAAGGCGGGCTGGCGGCTTGGCACCCACCCTGCCGCGGCCCTCCTCACCCCGGGCTGGCAGGGGGCGGGCAGCAGCAGCTGCAGGAGGCGCAGACAGACGGACAGACAGCGCCGTCCCGAGCCCTGGGGTGCGGGTTTGGGCATCCCCTGCCCACGTCAGGACCGGCAAAGCCCAGCTGGGCAACCCCACAGGCCACCAGCATCCCTCCTTGAGGGGACAAACGCCACCTGAGCACCCCACGGGGTGTCCCACATCACCCACAGATGGAGTCTCGTGCTGCCAGCAGCCAAGTGCCCCAAACCCTTTGCCCACTGCCCCCCAGGAGCCAGACCCGAACCCCCTGAGGGTGGGCACGTGCCCCCCCCAAGCACCCCATTAGAGGTGTGTATGGGCCTGCTGGGGTGCAGAAAAAACATTTTACTACTTTTCAAAATAAACTACAGAGAAAACTGGAAGTGCAGAAGGCACCTGGCAGCATCACACAAAGTTTGCAGCAAGTTCCACAGCGCTCCCCCCACCAAGTACCCACCTCAGGCCAGGGGGCCACAGGGGTCCCCCCATTGTGTCCTCACATGCACCCACAGCAGGAGCTCCCAAAACACCCAGAAAAACTGGGGGGGACACACAACAAGTCCGGGGGGCTACAGGGTTTCATCTCCCTGAAGAAGGCTGGTGGGGTGCCCCAATTAAGGCTGAATGGGGGTGAGAGGGGGGTTACAGGGAGGGG
This sequence comes from Notiomystis cincta, assembly GCA_013398075.1. Classification (NCBI taxonomy): domain Eukaryota; kingdom Metazoa; phylum Chordata; class Aves; order Passeriformes; family Notiomystidae; genus Notiomystis; species Notiomystis cincta. Next base: position 36 of record VZRX01005795.1, on the reverse strand, counting down.
GTTACGGGGAGGGGGTTACAGGGAGGGGGTACATGC
>VZRX01005790.1:0-61552 GCA_013398075.1 Notiomystis cincta | reverse complement strand
TCCGCGCCTTCCTTCCTTCCCCCCCACCTCCTCCTTTTTCTTCTTTTCTTTCCTGTCCCCAGAGGAGTTCCTTTAGGCCCTCCAAGCCATTTCCCTCCTCATGAGTTCCCCAATCATGTGCACTTCTGCACCCCAATAAATGTCTGGCTGTGTCTCAGCAGGGGCCACAGCTCTGGCCATGTACAGTTAATATTTAGCACTTGTCCAGCTTTCCCTTTCAGTCCTGACCCTATTCTCTTTGTACTGCAAACCTTCGACTGTAAGGAATGTGGCACCGAGCTTATTCTTCCCACCCTTGTTTGACTAGGCTATAGATGTCTATTTTCAGTTAATATTTCATCACCAAACAGTTTCTATAGGCTTTTGCTTTTCCTTCCATGCTTCTTGAACTCCATCCAGTTCACTTTTATTGGTACTGAAAGTACTTAAATCTGAAAGCCGTAGTCGAGATGCTATCTCATCAGTATTGTATACTGAGAGAGACATCTATCACTTCCCAGGTACATGACACGATGCCTCTGTGTTAGAAGCCCAAAAATTACATTGGATTTTTTTTTGGTCACACTGCTAGATCCTATTTAATTTACTGAAGCCCATACATACAAATCTATATGTTAGTAGGCACGTATATTATACCTACTGTATTCCCTTCAGTCACCACTTTGCAATTATAGGAAGAAAAAAATACTTTTGCGTGCCTTCTTTCCATTCCTTATAAATCCATGCTGTTTATTGGTTGTAGATCCATTCTCCCCTAAGTGCTTAAGATTTTTACCTTTTAATATTTTTTTCCACTATATTACTGCAGACTGAAGTTAGGCTTACCAGATGGTAGATGACAGGTTCACTCTTTCTCTTCCTCTTCCCTTGCCATCTTAAAAGATCAGTAACCTTCTCCTCTTTCTTTTCAGACATCTCAGAGCTCACTAATTCTCAGGAACACTAAAATATTGTCGGTATTTTGGATACATTCATTAGTTAATTCCCTTTCTTCCCCATGCTGCACATCAGAAGGATATGCTCAGTTTCACATCCTTATTTTTCTCTCCCTCAACCTTTCCTATGACATTCTCTCAACAGTCACAACTACAAGGTTGTTTTTCCTAACTGGACTTTCTTTTTTATAAAAATGGCAATTAGCTCTCTTTAATATTTTGAATGATTGCTCCTTTTTTCCCCCTTTGCAGAATAACAAATCTCTTTTATTCCTAGCAATTCCCTTCTTCCCCTCATAATTAAAAGATCATTTAGAACCTATACACATCTAAGTAGTTGCTACATTGAAAAATGGAGGCACTATGACTTGCAGTGATCTTATACTCTATAAATAAGGCAATTTTATATGTTTAATAACTTATCATGGGCATAAAATAAAAAAAATGTGTTGAAATACAGTTCAGTAAGAGTCAAAATCCATATATTTAAGAGTGAAAAATAATTTCGCTCTTAAACTCTACCTATATTTCATCTATTTCTAAAGTAAAGTGTAAGCTCATTCCCATTATATCCGTTTAGTTGCCATGATAAGTAACAAGAAAGAACAAAGAATTTCCTTCCTGGGTTACTTTGCTAAATTCATACTTTAATCTTTTGGTAGATGATGTTTTTCAAACACACTCAGATGTCTGATTGTCAGCTTTATGTCTCAGCAAGTATTCTCAGCAATTCAGGTACAGTAAAGTATCTACCTCTAGCAAGCCTCTGTGTACTATATAACTTTTATAGTCATTATAAAAAGTAATTTATTGAAAAAACTTAAACCTTTTCCAACTCAACTGACTTTTGATTTAAAGGTGTGTGATCCTGGTTATGGTAATCAGGTGTGGTAGGTGCTTTTTTCAGAATTAGGTTTGCTGTTTATGTCACAAAGTTTAGAAGCTCTGAGAGTAACATCCTCTAAAACATAGCATGTTCAGAGAAACAGAGATATCAGCTCATGTTTCACTATTACAGTGCCTGGAATTGCACATAATACAAGATAGGAGAACTTTCCCCATTTTTAGATCACATTTTTTTTCTCCTGGATATTATTTCTTTTTGCCTTCACTGAAATACAATACAACACTGACTACAGACTGGCTCTGGGGAAACAGCTTGGAATAAAAAAGGGGAACTATTCTTTCTTTCTTTCTTTCTTTCTTTCTTTCTTTCTTTCTTTCTTTCTTTCTTTCTTTCTTTCTTTCTTTCTTTCTTTCTTTCTTTCTTTCTTTCTTTCTTTCTTTCTTTCTTTCTTTCTTTCTTTCTTTCTTTCTCTCTCTCTCTCTCTCTCTCTCTCTTTCTCTCTTTCTCTCTCTCTTTCTTTCTTTCTCTCTTTCTCTCTCTCTTTCTTTCTTTCTCTCTTTCTCTCTCTTTCTCTCTCTCTCTTTCATCTTTCTCTTTTTCTCTCTTTCTGGTTGTCTGCCTGGCATGCTGACTTTCTTTTTGTCTTTCTCTTCCTATCTTTTGCTGTATTACCTTTTTTCTTTCTAGTTTCCTTATCTTTGGTTGGTTGCTTGCTTGCTATACAATATGGCCTTGCTTAATTTTAAAATTGACAGGATCCTTTAATGACAACAATGGTCATGACCAACAGGAAAGCTCCTTGTAACTGTGCCTAGCTCTGATTAGCACTGTGACACTCACTCCCAGTATTTTTGAGCCAAACCATTGCAACAGGATTTGAACTTGTTTTTCCATCCAGAGAGGAGAATGCTGCCAGCTATGGTCCCAGCACTTCACTGACTGTGTGGGCAGAGGCCTGCTGCTGCAAGCTAAAGGAGTCTACTTCATTGTATCCTCAAAGACCAGGGAAGGAAAATCAGGGAAGCATTAGCAGGTGAGGTATGGACCCTGCTGAGCTCCTGAGAGGTCCAGCTGTTGAGCTCTGACATCTGGGGCTGGTGTTGCTCAGTTCATCCCTTATTCAAACCCAGGCATGGCACACCCACTGAAGAGCTGAGCCATGTACCAAGGTGGGGTCAAGACAGAGCCTGTATGCTCTCCATGGAGAAACAAACCCCACACAGTTCAGTTTTGGGAGGAACTTTGACTTTCAGAGTATTTTGCAACATCGCCTCAGTTGCCAAGAACAGTCCAGGAACCACTAAGCTTACATGCAACTTCCTTTCTGAGGGTAAGGTTGAGTGACCAGAGAATGCTTGAGGGCTGACAAAAGCTTTTAGCATCCTTAGTCCTGTCTTAGGCTGTCACAGAGACTTACCAATGTCTCCTTTGCAGAGTAATTTGATTATTCCAGGAGAGGACTGCTGGAGGCAAGGAATTCCACGCACCTGCAGGCTGAATCCACCAAGGTGACAGTCAGTTGTGTAAAGACAGGTTTGCATGGAGATCTGAACATATTTCAAACTGATTTACTTCATAATTGTCCCATTTCTCTCACTGGTGAACTGCTCAGACAACAGTTAGATTTATTTGAGTTTAAATGGGCATGAAAACAAGCGATGAGGGCAAGACTAGGTGCATCTGATCTACAAAACATGTAAGATTACTTCTGGGAACTTGTGAGCTGAGGCACTGTCAGGGAAAGGGCATGGAGCCTTTTCACATGCCTGACCCTGTACACACCTACACATAACATCAGACCTTGTTAGCACAGGAAAGAAGCCCATCATTAATGTAATAGTTGGTTCCCTACTTCTTGTCAATAACCTGAATTAAAGAGCTTAGTGAATGGCAGGCAGTTTTTCTGAGAGGTCATTTCTGAGAGGTCAACCAATCTGATTGGCCATCAGATTTGGAGAGGTGTGTGTGTTTGAACAGCCAGAGGTTCCCTGGGACACATTTTTTAGACCACCAAGTAGGCCGTGGGATATTCCCTACCTCCCTCTCTTAACTGTGGCCAAAGGAAATTTTGCAGGAATAATCCAGTGTAATAGCAGAAGCTCACGCATGGGATGAATCAGGACCCAAGTGCTCACACATCACAAGCCTTGGGCACCATTTTTGGTGATAAACTCAGAATTATGGCATCAGCCTGAGACCAGGCACAGTGAGAAGCATGGGCCCTGCAACACATTGTTATCATATTCACACTGTTGATTCTGATTCTCTGATAAAGTTAATTGACTGAGTCAGGGCAAATTTGCTCCACACCTGCTCTGGACAGAGCAACCTCAACCAGCTCTAATCAATCACTCCCACCAGGAAACTGGCACAAACAGTGCTTGTTCAGCTGGTGCCAGCAGCTGAACTTGATGGCACTGCTACAATCCCAGGGTGTAAGACTGTGGGATGGGCAAATGACCCTGGGGGAACCACATCAGAATCTTCCACTAAGCCACTTTATTTTTTACCCTTAAAGTACATTTCCTGAGCCTTTCTAATAAATTTTGTTAGTCCCAATGTCATTCAGTTAAAGCTCTGGCAGCATTTCCTTCATATGAAGTATAATTTATTGCATTTGCAGTCTGTCCAATATCAGATTGGTTCTAGGATGGACCAAGGGTGTCCACACATCCTTGACTGGGAGCCTTCAGCAGGAGATGTGGCTACACTTCACTATTTGGGTGGGGCATATGGTCCAGGAGTCCAAGAAACTGTGCCTTGCATTTGCTGGATTCATTCATCAAGAGGTTCACCCCAGACAGGACTTGTTTAGAAATGGCTATTAGATACATCTCACCTGCCTCATCCTTTGTTTTCTGAATATTTCTGAACCTTTTAACCTGTTTTGCCCTGCTCTCCTGTGTGTACACAAAGCACTCCATCCAAAATCCAAACCTCTTCACAAAGGGAATATGTCTCCTAGGGCTCTGGCACAAGCCTGTGGTAGCCTGTGGCTGTCCTGCACAGTGGTTCCCAGCACATGGAATGAGGAACAGTTGGACCTAAGCCCTGAGAGGAGCAGAGTTCTGCCAGCCCTCTGCAACATGGTTATGACATGGATTATGGCAGCCTTAGCAAATCCAGGATCTTGAGTCAGACAGAAAACTTTAAAAGCTGAAACTCTTCCCAAGGCAGCTGCAGAAGGTTAAACTTTGTATTTGCAGGCAATAGGTGGCAGGAGAAAGGGAGGCAGACACCACCAAACCTTATAAATCATAGTGTTTTCTTTTGAAGCCCTTAAGTGTGTCACTGGCTTTTTATTAGCAGAGACAGGAGCCTGACTAGGACCCTTCCTTTGGAGACAGGTCAGACCACACAACAAACAGAGCAGAGGAGGGATGTGCATTGAGCCCAAAGATAATTTGACAAGAACAGCAGCAGCAGCAACAGCAGCTGCAAAAATCCTAAAGCACTAAATGGGCAACTACTTAGCAGGAGGCAAATAGACTGTAAAGTAAAATATATTGTATGGAAAAAACATTTAAACATTTTAATCCTTTCAGTTCTGTTTACAGGCTGTAGCTACAGACCCTTATCCTATATTAATGAGGGTTTGCTAAATAACTGTCTATGCAGTTTGGGATCAGGAGCTTCAACCAGGACCAGGGGTTATTGTGATTTGCACTCTGTCTCGTGACAACTTGCTTCTGTGCCCAGAAGTCCAATCAGAAATCAAGGAGCACATTTAAGATTTTAGACTGGATGATGACAAACAAACCTGGGCATAAGCATAAATAATGCTATCAGCCCTCCTGTCCTCACCCCAGCTTTCATGGCCACAATGGTGATGTGCTTCTCTCTGAGCTGGGCTCTGAAGACTCTCATGCTGGAATTCAGTGAATTTAATTCCTTGAACATCTGTTCTCCGTCTGCTACAGGAAAGATGGTGGGCCAGATGGGAAATCCTAGTGGCTGCAGACAGCCTGGGGGGCACCTACTACATCCTTCTCAAAGATGATTTGAAAATGATAGATCACAGGACCTAAAGAGCTTTCACATAAAAGGCCCAATATTACTATAAATAAAGTGCCTTTTGGTTTTGTTTTTCCAGTTGTTTTGTAAGGGAAAGATATTAATACATGTAAGATGTAAGAGATATGTTCACTAGACATTCAGCAGGCCAACAATGCTTGTAGGAAAAGGAAAGTATCAAGCAGACAATGAGCCTGGGTGGTGCACACAGTGTAGCTGTTACTACATATCCTGCTTCTACTGTCAGCCATTCCAGATGGCCACTTCCAAACCAGTTTGGGAAGAGACAGGCTTGAAGTGTGGGCCCATGTGAACCTCATGAAGTTCAACAGGGCCAAATGCAAGTGTTTTGACCTGGGTCAGGGCAGTCTGGAATATCAGTGCAGATTGGGGAATGAAGGGATTGAGAACCACCCCATGGAGAAGGACTTGGGAATCCTGCTGGACAGGACTCGAGAAAGAGCACTTGCAGCCCAGGAAGTCAGCTCTAGCCTGGGCTGCACCACAAGGAGTGTGTTCAGCAGGTTCAAAGGAAAAGAAGGTAGATGCAGATTGGACATAAAGAAGAATTTTTGTGAAGAGTGTGATGGGACATTGGAACAAGTTTCCAGAGCTTTTGTGAATGCCTCTGGAAGTGTTTAAGACCAGGTTCAATGAGCTTTCAAGCAATCTGATCTAGTGGAAGATGTCCCTATCCAAGGCAGAGAGGGTTGGATTAGTTGGTCTTTAGAGGTCTCTTCTGACCCAAACTAATCTGTGGTTCTAAGGGTCTGAAAGTGAGTCCTAAGTTCCTGCCAGTTCATGCCCAAAGGGTAATATGGCCTGCAAACAGGTTTGGCTCCCTTCCTGCTGGATAGACATCTCAGACCACCCTGGAAGGATTTGTGTTTCCAGATGCCAAACCTGTCAGCATGCTCTGCTTTTTTCTTAGTGTGATGGTGCACACACTCTGTGTGATGCCTATACCACACCTCTTATATTACTTTAGAGTTTGTAAACTGGCAAAAGAAACACAAACTAGCAATAACATCTTAGGGCTACCAGGGGCTCGAGGAGACAGAGGCCAAGTGCTCAGGGCTCTGGGTGAAGCCATTCTGTTGAAGGTGGGTTTGGCCTTAGCAGTGTGAGTATCCATCAATCTGTGCCACTTTGTCTTGGGGACTAGAGACTCCCACTCCCTTTACTTAGGAGTGCAGATATAGCCTAAAACTTGAACCTTCATCACTGGGATTATCTCTCCTCATCAGTGAAGGTCACACAATTTCCTCAAGATGTGAAATGATGAAGGAAACTTTGTTCTACTGAACTGGACAAACCAGACAGTACAGAGGGTCAGCAAATTTAGGGACAAACAGAGACTCAGTGTAATTGGTTTCAGCCCTTGATTTTTTTTTTTCACATTTCAAATCAATGATAATCAGAGACTGACCATGCATCACTTACTGCCATCACTAAGGAGGATCTGGCAGCTTCTACTTTGGGATTATAGAAATTGTTCTTTCAACTCCAAATCAGTGATGCTGCAGTTTGAATACAAACCTGACTAAGGTTCAGTAGTTAATAGAAATGCAGTGTAACAAAGTCTGGTGCTAGATCACATTTATGATATGCTGTCAGAAAAACAGAAATCAATCCAATTTCAAATAGAAGGTGGACAACAGCTGCCAGAACTGCTGCTGGAATGAAACCCTGGAAGAAAAAAGGAAGGGTATTAGCATAGAGTAATCAGAACAGCTTATTTACAAAAAATATTGCCAGTTGAAGGAAGGAGCCAGAACAGGAAGGATTTTATTTCACAATATTCACAATATTTAATTCACAATTTCATAGAATTTTATTTCAGCCTGTATTGTGATTCTTAAGCAGTTACAGAAAAAGATTTATCAAAAATAGAAGAAAAAAACCGAGAGGAAATAATCTTGGAACTGGAAAATCCAGGAGAAAGATGAGAGGGATGTTTTAACAGCTGCCAAGAAATTGTGAGTCTTCAATCAGTTAAGGAATTTCTACAAAACATACAGACTAATTAAAGCAAAAGGACATAAAGACTATCTCCACAGGTGACACAGCTGGTGCAGAGATTTATCCCTTTAGATCAAACTTAAAGCAGATTATTCACTGAAGTGTTTGAGAAACCTCCCTGTTATCACATCTCTGAGACAGCCTTGCTACAACTAAACAGGAGATTTTGGTATTTCAGGTAATTTTTGCTGGTTTGTCTGGAACAGCAGGCATGTTTTAGAGTCCCAGTCTCAGCATGTGGACACGGCTTTATCAGTTTGCAGTAAAATGCAGGTTTAGGCAAGCACTCTTCTTCTTCAGTCCATTTGTTGTAAACTACTGCTCAAGTAATAAAACCCTATTGGTAAAAAAGGGTTACAGAGTCATTTTATTATTATGTTTAGTATTTCTATTACAGAATCGTGGCAATGAAACAAGAGTTGATGCAACCTTAGATTTTGCCTGCAAGAACAACACAGAAAAATCTGCTATAAACTGAGAGAGACAGATACTTGAAAAAATAAAAGAGGGAGATAAGGCAAAACCAGAATGCCCTGGGAGCTGCCACCACTTGATAAAAACAGTCTGTGTATATGTGAGGATATTGGTTGTGTCATGAGAGGTAGCCTGGTGGTCATAGGAGGTTGTAAATCCAGATGGACACATGCTCTGCCAAGAGGAGAGCAGACAAGAGGCATTAAGTCAATTGTTTTGCACAAGACATTTTCAGGCAACGACCAGCAGGTAGAGTTGACCGAGTCCCAAAATACAGCACAGTCAGGAAAAGGCTGTGTCAGGGTAGACCCAGAGTTTGAAATGACAAATATGCAACTCTAATTCAGCATCGATTCTGTTAATTAAGTTAATAGTTGACTGGCAAGTGTTTGAAGGTCTTTGCTGTGTTAACCATAGGAAAATGATGAAGATGCTGCTGGTGTGTGCTGTCTAAGGGAAGGTGTGGGGAAGCCTGCTGTAGATGGTGCTGGCACATGCCTTTTGGAAACAACTGCTGGGTTGTGCTCCCGTAGCGCCGTACCCATCCGCTCACGCACAGGCAATGCGTGGAACAGACCTCTGTTGGGCTCCTTGGCTCCTAATGAGTCTAAACAACAGCTGTTCTCTCTTTCTTTGGGCCAAAGTCAAATGCTGAAGCATAAAACATGTGGGTTACAGTGCCATGGAGGGAGTGTGCAATTCATTCTCCTGTAGCTGTGGCAGGCATGTGCACTTGTGTGAGCAGCATTTACATGCATACGGCAGTCTTGGGGAGGGCAGGAGAGTCACAAACTGCAGATTACAGTTAAAAAGCCCAAAGGAACCACTGCAAGCATTTAATTGGACCTCCTGTGCAATGCATAAGACTGCAGTGAATTAATTTGTTTTAACTAGATCATGTCTGTGGAAAGAAAATCCTAATGTTTCAATTTCTCTGTTAGTGCAGGCTAACCTTAGAGAAATTGCTCCAATGATAGCTGTTGTCATTTTTTAAAACATGTCACTTTCTCCTGGTTTGAACATGGTTAGTTTCAACTCCTTAGCATTGCACTCTTGCACCTCTCTTGGCCAGACTGAAGATAATTTTTACTAATGTTAACTGAGTTGTCAACTTCCCACTTGTTAAAGTCAAATCCTTCAGTTTATCATAATAAAACACCCCTCAGGGACTCTCCTGGTTAGGTGCTGAACCCTTTCTGTATTGTTAGCTGCCCTCTTGAGGAGGAGCAGCAGAACTGGACACTGTGCTCCAACTGCACTCCTTCAGGGGATCAGCAGTTGGCTGGCTGTTTCAATGCTACTCTGAATACCAGGCTCTTCTCCCCTGCTTGATATTCCTTGTTTATGTACCCAAAGATTTCAGTAGACCCCAAACTGCACTTGGAGCAGCGTTCAGCTCTCTGGCCATTTTTTCCCTTAATAAAACCATCCCTCTTTCTTTGTCAAGCTGACAGAGTTACAATCAACTCAGTAGGTTTGTTTAAGATGATGTGGGCAGGTTATTACCGTGGTTTTAGTAATATTGAACTTTTCCAGTATTTTACAGACTATAGAATAGAGTAAGCTTCTTTGTCAACTCTTCTGAAATTCTTGTACACAAAATGTCTTGCAACGTAACCCTCATCTACATTGTGTCAGAGAATTCATATTCATTTAAATGCACCTGCTATATCTGCAAGAATTTGCATGTGCACTTCAAATATGCTACAAGTTATATTTAAATATGCATTGCAGACCAGAGAACTGTTCAGCTACTCACAATTTTAAAAGCAGAAAACACTGTTATCATAATTTAATCTGTGTTGGTCTATGAGGATTCTAGAACAAGTTCAGTTCAAGAAGCAAAGAGAAGCAGTCTGAAATTTATTTTTGAAGCTGTACACATTGGTCTAACTTTTGCATGACTTAGGCTGAAGATTTTCTTTTGTTTACTTGTTGGAAATAACATATAATTCCTGTGTGATCTGAAGCATCTTTTTCAATCTCACATTTTCATTTAATTCAGAGGTTTCAGCTGCTGAAAGGTATCAGAGCAACTGAAAAAATTCAACAAAGTCTAATAATCTTCACCATTAATATTTTACAGAATTTCTAAATGTACTGTGTTCTGTGTCTGTTGATAGCTCTTGAAACTTGCAAGTCAGACAATGGTTGAGGCTGGAAGCGACCTCCAGAGGTCATCAGGTTCACACCCCCTGCTCAAGCAGAACCTGTTATAGGAGGATGCCAAGGAGCATTTCCAGTTGCCTTCTGAGTAGCCTCACTGGTTAGAGATACTCCACAACCTCTCTGAGCAAACTAATTCAATGTTTGACCAGCCTCACAGTAAAAAAACATGTGAGCTTCTTTTGTGTTTACATGGCACTCTATGTTTTCAATTTATAACCATTGCCTCTCGCCCTGTCTGCGGCTGTTGCTGCAATGAGTCTGGCTCCCTCTTCTTTGTTTGATTTTTCTTTTCCATGAAGTGTTTATAAATGTTGCTGAGATCCCCTCCTGAGCCTTCTCTTTTCCAGACTGACAGTCCTAGCTCTTTCAGCCTCTCCTCACACAAGAGATGCTCTAGAACCTTGATCATCTCTGTGGGCCCTGTACTGTTTTCACTCCAGTAAGTTCATTTCTCTCTTGTGTCAGGGAGCCTAGCTCTGGACAGATTGCTACACATGTGTCTCACTAGGGTTCAGTGGAGGAGAAAGATCAACTCCCTCAACCACTGCCAACATTTTTCATAATGCAGTCCAGGATAGTGTTGGGGTTTTTTCTGCCTCACTGGTGACTCATACCCAGTTTGCTGTCCAAGGACCCCAAGATCCTTCTTTACAGAGTTGTTTTCCTGATGGTTGTCCCCAGCATGTGCTGGTGCCTGGGGTTATTCCTTCCTAGGTACAAGAACTTGTGTTTCTCCTTGTTGAACTTCAAGGATTTCCTCGCTGCCCAATTTTCCAGCCTGTCCAGGTCCCTCTGAATGGTAACACTCTGGTGTATGAGACACTCCCCACAGTCTTTTGTCATCTGTGAATCTGATGAGTGCCCTCTCTTCCAGTGTCCAGGTCAGGAGTGAGGCTAAAGGTATTGGCACCAATGTGGTGTACCCTGTGGTATACCACTAATAATTTGACCACAAATTAAATTTATGCTGCTGATCATAACTCTCTGGCCCCAGTTATTTACTGAAATTGCAATCCATCTCACTTTTCACTTACCTAACTTTTACTTTATCAACTTGGCTATGATGATGAGAATGAGATAGTGACAAAAACCTTACTCAGATCAAGGCAGACAACAGCAACTTCTCTTCCCTCATCCACCAACCAGCCCTCTCATTATGGAAGGCCATCACACTGGTTAAACATGATTTCCCCTTCATAAATCTATGTTTACTACTTCCAATTATTTTCTTCTTTGAGAAGGGTTTCAAGGCAGATTTTCATCATCTTCTCAGTGTCTGAGGTGAGGCTACCAGCCTGTAGTTCCCCAGCTCTTTGTTCTTGCCCTCCTTGAAGATGAGTGACACTTGCTTTCTTGCATTCTTCATACATGACAGGACCTTGCAAAGATAATCAAGAGTGACCTTGTGATGAATCTTGTGAGCCAGTTCTTGCAGGACTCATTGTGTATGTTTAATTTGTTTAAGTGTTCCCAAGAATGAGTCTTCCTTGTTCTGGCTTTTCTCTCTTGTGGAACAGGCCTGTGGTTCCTGAAGACCTTGTTCCCTGGGGGAGGCTGAAACAGCCCCTTCTGTGTGTCCACTGACATGAGATCACCTGCTTCATTCAGAGACATTTTTCTTCAGCCTTTTGTTACTATAACAAACAGGGCATCTTTTGATTGCCTTGCCTGACATCCCTCAGGAAGGCCAAATTTAGGGGAGCTTTGGCTTTCCTAACATCATCCCTACATGTCCAGGCAACATTTATACATTTCTCCTTTGTAGTCTGTCCCAGATTCCACCTCTCATATACTGCCTTTATGGTTTGGAGCTCTGTCATACATTCCTTGTTTAGCCAAGCCTGGATCCTAATATATCTACCTTTATTTTTCCCCCTGAGTATTGGTGTGAAGCATAGCTCTCAGAGGATGCTGTCCTTAAAGACCTGCTACCTTTCTGAGCTACTTTAGCCTCCAGAGCTGCCTCCCATGGGATCCTACCTATAAGATGCCTGAATAAATTGAAGTCTGCTCTTCTGAAGAGCAGTAGGAAGTATTTTCTTATTTTGGGTTAGGAGGTTAGGAGGTTCCTTTGACTTAAGGAAGTATTTTCAGATTTTGGGTTATGAGCATTTATATATATTTTGCATTTATGCCACAGTAGAAATTATTTAAAATCAACTTAAGACAGATAATAAAATGCCTTTTGCAAAGAATGGACAATAAAAGATCTATTTTGCCATCTCTGATGTTTTAGACCAAAAAGGGATCCTTCACACTTCTCACTGAGGTCACTGCATGGAACTTTTACTTTCTTGCAGGAAATGCCTAGCTTCTCTTGGCAGGTGGCAATGACTCACAATGAGCAGTGTGGATAGGCCATCTCCTTTTGGATAGAGAAGAGTTTGGGCATTTAGATACAAACTGTACAATTCTATTTACTTTCAGGGTCACCAAAAGGCCATGATTTACTGTATCTACTGTCACAGGTACCGCATATCTGACACTAGTAAAATTTCTTTTTGGAAAAGTCTGTATATTATTATTATTATTATTAGTAGTAGTAGTAGTAGTAGTAGTAGTAATAGTAGTAGTAGTAGTAGTAGTAGTAGTAGTAGTAGTAGTAGTAGTAGTGCTAGTAGTAGTAGTAGTAGTAGTATAAGTCTTTAAATGAAGTCTTTAAATGAGGTTTTCCAATTTCTTTTAGATTGAATAGAGGCCTTTCCACGTATTTTCTTGCATTCTGCAATGGTGATCATGGTCGGTACTCCTCATAGGGCTAAATCCCATTCATAATTGTAGAGGAGATAAAAGAGAATGGGACTGGAAGAAGAAAAGGTTTGCAAGTTATTTTTATCTTTTTTTAAAAATTTATTTAAAGTGACTTGCAAAAGCTCTTCTTAGGTCATTCTAAGCCAGCTTGTAAAATAATGGGGTGCAGTTTGCTGTAGTGTTACTTTGGATCAAATGAACATTAAGTAAAATTTGCAGTAACTGGTGGTACTGTGTTTTTTTTATTTATCAGAGCAGTGCCAGGACACTTGCACTGCAAAGGCCTGTGCCATGTATGTGGTATGAATAAACAACATTTTTCTCTTAAAAATCTAGCAATCTCACTCTTTTTAAAAGCACTAAAATTATTTAACATATAAATTATTTGTATTAAAATATTAGAAGCTGAAAAAAATCCAAGGAATATATATTGACTAAATAGGGGCCATTCCTGCACCTCAGAGTGCTGTGAATTTTATAACCACACATAAACAATTACAAAGTGCACTATGCTTTAGAGAAATACACCAAAAGAGTAGAAGGTTCTATTAAACTGGCAAAAATGTGTGAAATGAAAAATGAATTAAACCTTCTTCTGACCTTATTGTTTTGAAAATCCGAGGTTCCTGGAATTTGCAGGTTTAATTTTTGTATCTTTTACTTCCTTTTTTGGAAATGAACAGTTGACAGTCTGCTTTATATGCAGCATGCATAGCACATAAATAGCATTCAAATTAAATTCTACACCAGCTGTACATACCCCATACATGTGGTTTGCGAATGTTGCTGACTGCAAATGGTGCATATTTTGATTTTCAGTTGATATCTAAAACTGTGAATTATCTTCTGAATATGTAGTGTTTTGCTTTCAATCCCTAGATTACATTTATATCAAGCAAAATAAATACAACTGTCTGATAATCACAACCTGGTTTTCTTCAACTAAGGTAAAGATTAGTTCCTGGCAAAGTGACCCCAAGTCTTGTCTTCTTCAAGGTAAGAGTCTCATTTTGGGTTTGAAAGAGAAGTTTGAAATGAAAAGTAGCCAGAGAGGAGAAAACCCAGCATGCTCCTGCACACTGCACCCTGTTAACCTGAAGTGTCTTGAGTAAGGGACTGCTTTTACTTCTGTCAAGTCTCAGTGTGCCTTTAATGCAGGAAGGGTTGGTACTCAGCTATTAGCTCTTTCAGGCATGTTCTCACTGCTTGACATTTACATAACACTGACTCCCAGAAACCTGTTCCAGCATCCACTGGGCCCAGTATAAAACCTGTGAGGATTTTTTTGGATGTGGCCTGTGTCTGGTTCTTCCAATATCCTGGTCAGGAATATGGCAGGGAGCCATCAGAGGGAGGAGAAGTAGCCAGATGGCACCAGTACACTGTTGCTTTGGCATTTTTTTCTGGCCAGCTGACTGGCGCGATCTCTAAGGAGGATTTTTGTTTGTTTGTTCATTTGTTTTGTATCTTTTCTTTCAGGTAGCCTGTGGACCTGAGTTAAACTCACTGGTAGCTTGATCACCTTACAGATTTTTCACCATTTCTTTTCTCTTTTTTATTTGTTATGCACAGTGTTGGGGGAAATTTACTTTGGTATACTAAAATCTTGCCCTGATTTCATATTCATCTTTCATACAAAAGCCTTGTTGGCTCTAAGGAGTGCCATATGCTTGAAAGACATGCAACACTGATATTTTTTTTCCTATCAGCATGTCTATGAACATTGTAAAAATTCAAGACAAACCTCAAAGGGAGCTAAGACGTATATAGATATTTATGTCCACACACCTCAGAGGGAGATAAGACTTATATAGATATTTATCCCCACAGCAAAGAGTTTATTTTAAATCCTGTCTGAGTCTGAAAATACCCTCTTCCACTGTCTATATCTCAGATGTTGGCATCTTCCCCAACAAGTTGAGGGGGTTCAGGGGAATCTGTGGGTGCTCCCTCCTGAGAGTGGATGTAGATGTAAGATTTGCCTCCTCATCTTCTGCTCTGGCCAGACATGAGCCATTTCTGGTCTATATAACTGTGTTAACATTGCTCTGTGCTCAAGTCAGTAAGGCCTGGTGACAGGCTGTGTCTATTACCGGTTTGTGTCTAAACAGCTTCGAGACTAGAGCTGGCTTGGATCCAGCCTTTTGAGAGCACCGACCAAGCCGCCCGCCTGTATCTGCACCTGTCCACGTGGATGCATGATAGATAAATTGTATACCATGCAATGTAACTCACTGTTTATAAATGGCATATTGTGACACCTCCTCCTTGAAACACATTTTTCCTCCACCTAAGCCTTTCAGCAATAATCCAACACAGAAACAACATGGCTAAGAGAATAAGTGCATCGCTGGGAGTTACCACTTCTCCTTTGTGTTTGAACCCTATGATCTGCCTAATTGAGAGATTGATCTTGATTAGTTGTGAGCACCCACGGTTCCTTCTGATGGGAGCATATGGTATTGTACTGTATGTGCTTTGAGCCAGGAAACAGATCTCTCACTACCCCCTTTACACATAGGGCTGACATTACTATGAAGACAGGCAGCAGTAGTATAATGCCTTCCAGCAACTGTGAAAACTGTCTGATTCAGATGCTTTTCTGCTTACTGATAATTTGGTTCTAATAGTACCTTAAAAAGTGGTTCGTCAACCTCCTCAAAACAAACACTCTTGGGTCATTTGCCTACTTGCACCCTTACAGGTGATGATGTTCCTTCTGGTTTGGTATATCAACGGTGAATGAGTGACTTCAGTATGAAATGTAACTGTCAAAACATTCAATTAAAGCTGCTTTAGGCAAATATCTTTTCAACACTTCAGTTACTGGTTCTTAAATACTCTGTTCAGACTTAGGTGGTTGGTACAACTACACCCATTTTGATGACTGATTTTTGTAGGAGACAGCAGCAGCAGCTTGGTTGTTCTATGGGATGGAGAAGATAGGAAGCAGCTGCATTTGTGGTCTGCAGGTGTTCAAGACAACACCAGTCAGGAAACTGCTAACTACCTTTAATTGATCAGCTCACCAAAGTGGGGAAGCGAGCGTTCACATCTGTGGCCCATTCCTATAACATGTTTCCTCCTCACTAATTCTTGCTACTGTCTGGAAGCTTTCCAGACTGCTGCTTGTGAACAGAACACAATTCTTTCATAAAGAAGCAGTCATTCCCAGCTCTTGCAGGGCTTTAAACAGCTAAGCAGAGATGTTTTCTGTTATAATAACTAGTTAAAATGAATAAACTGTGCTTAGAGAGGATTTTAATTTGATTTTAAGGTTCGCTGCTTCTGTAGGACCATTTAAGCTTTGATGCTTCACTTGCTATGCTAAAAATCAAGTGAGGTTAAAAGTCTTGCAAAAACTGAAATTAAATTATTTGACAGACCACTGTAAGTCACAGGCAAGAAGCAGCAAAACAAGTCATGTTTAGTCTGCAAGGCCAAATGCAAATGATCTTTCTCCATCTCTTTATCCAGTAATGAAGCTGTGAATGCTTTCCTAAAACCATGTAGTTCTGTGCACACCTATGCCTCCAGGTAGCAGAGAGAAGAGCCCTGATTTGGGAAAGTAAACTTGGTTTCAGATTGTGGGTCCCATTCAGATTCAGATATTCTGTCTCTCTCTTTACCCCTAGGGTTTCCTAATCCTTAGCTCTACCAGGGAGGAGCTTCCTCTCAGCAGCCCAGGGCTGCCTCTGCCTTGGCAATGTTAATGTCCCCTGGGAATGGTGATTGGGCCATCCCAGTGCTCAACTGGAAATGGGCTAATCCCCAAACAGATTGTCAGCCCATGGCTCAGGCTGAGCAAGGTTCACTTCCCAGACTCATCCCATATTCTGCATCTCTAAGCATTCTTTAAGCCCTCATACCTTGGGAGAGATGCACATAAAACCTGACTGCCTTTGGGGTGATAATGTGGCTACTCCTACCCTTGACACTGACAGTTTTCATTATAAATGTGGTGACAATCATTTTAGAAAGGTAAAGATGGATTTAGAAATCAGAGTCTCTTCTGTGAATCTGTGAGGTGAAATGTTCAAGAGTAATAATAGGTAATAGATTGTAGAACTCCTTGTAATAGGATGTTGCTGAGACTAGGAACTTAACTAGGACTGGATATTTACAGAAGTAATAATATGCAGAATTTTAAATAGTAAAACCCCCAGAATTTGTTGTGAAGTTGATTCTTTGTCCTGGAGACATTTTGTTACTTGGTGAAGTTAAACTCCATTTCTTTATATTGCATTAACATCTGGAAACAAAGTTTTATCCATATCTGAAATTTAGCAGCCTTGCAAGACCTCTGAACAATGTAACTGCATAAAAGCACATTGACTGGAATCAGCATGGAAAAAGTTTACTGTTGTGTTATTCCAATATGTTCATTTGCTTTATCTGGATGTCAAGCTAATGAGTCAACATACAACACGAAAAAAGATTAGCTAAGCTAGTCAAAACAAAATAATGTAATCTATGATGCAAAGAAAAAACCTCAGTTATTTATCTCAAGTATGACTATTTTTCAGTTTGGAGTACAAGTTTCTATATTAAAAAAAAAAGAAAAAGAGGAAATACTGTATTCCTTGTTTTCTATCAGAAGTGTAGAAGGTATGAAAATAGAACTTGAACAAGAAAAGGGAGAAGAAATACTTTTTTTTCTTCAAAAATGTGTAACAGCTAAACATGAAATACTGGTCTAAAGTCTCACCTTATCTGAGAGGAGCTAATGAGAAACTACCTGTTGCAATCTGAGGATAAGGGTTCCACTGGGGCTCCAGATTAGATTTGGAGAAGTCTCTGAGGGGTAGAGCTGACTTGCCACTGCACACACAGCTGATGCAGAGTGTGGGAGCTCATGCCAATTTCGACATGCAAAGGCAAACAGAAGGATGTGGAGAAAACCCACAACTTTTGGCTAAAGCTTGACTAAGCCATGCCTTTGCTACAGCTGAAAAATAGTCCAGGACAGGCTTCTGGCAATGAGGCCACACAACATGACACATTCACTTGTCCCCTTTGAGACAGGGAGTGACTATACCCAACCCACCACCCAGGCATGCATCCTGGCAAGGGCTGTGCTCTGAGCTGTACCCAGGCAGTGCAGGCTGCTGCTGCTGCTGGGCACAGACCAAAACTGCACCAAGGAACATGCTGACACAGTGAGTGATCATGGGCTTGAGCCTTGGCTTTATTTGTGCAGTATAGAGTCTGCCTGAGAGAGCATGATGGAGCTCTAAAGCATGTGTCTCTTGAGCAGGTTCTCCTCAAGTGTTAATATTCTGCCACTGACCTCACACTTTTTGTCTTCTCTATGTGTCTCCTCAACTTTTGGTTAGTCTTTGAACCAAAATTAATTCTCCTTGGGGACATTTTGAGGGGCAATTGTAATCCACAGTGTGAAAGTGGGGCATTGGACAATGAATACCACAGCTACTGCTCCATGCATTGTTCAGTCTCCAAGGATTCATTGAGCTTTCTGCCTGGGAGCCTCCAGTTTTGCAGTTCAAGGTCTAAGGCTGCTTCTGTCTATATATATAAATAAGTTGTATATGTGATTGATTGACTGGCTGGCTGTTTGACTGACCAGCTGTGTCTGTGCACAGCAAGAGGAGATTTTGGTATCGAGGGTGCTGCTTGATCCTGTCTTTAACTTATGCCTCTTTGCTGAAAGTATGGGATAAATGCTCTAGAATTTGCCCAGCTGATCAACTAACAATGTCATGTGCTGAGAAACATCTTAGATATTCTGAACGTTCTGCATATTTCTATATTCTGAATGATCCTGTGTCGGGGTAATTATTCACTCTTTTGTTAATACTGATGAGTACTGCAAGTATTTCCCATGCATATGCTAAGTGATGTTCATGACAAAATGTCTTTTGAATGCAGTCTGTACAAAAGGTGCCTAAATGCACTTCCAGGGTAAATTACACACATTGAGGAGTAAAGTTTTTTTGCAGCATTTGACATCCTTGTGGTGGGGGCTTTTTGTCTCTCCTTCTGGAAGCAGAGGATTTCACTTGTAATCTCCCTTCTGAAGAGTTGTTCCTCATTATTTCTTAGTTTTACTTTGGACATATCCAGCTTGACTGCCCACTGCCTGCAAGTGTGTAATTCCATAGGATATTCTGGTTTTAGAGCTCTGAGTTGGAGGGTTGATCTAGAAATCTGGTCAAGAAATCCCCAGAAGGTCAGTGTGGAATAAATAGCAGCAGTGAAATGTTCTCCCTTTGTTTCATTATTAGTAGATGGCCTGATTCTGCACTTTCAGTGAGTCAAATTCGGCAATGACATAATTCAGAAGCAGTTCAGTTTTTATGGACTGATGATAAAGTTGGACTGATACCAATGTCAGGCTGGCATAACAGGTTTAAAGATGGACATAAGAGGCATAAGCCAAGAGTTATATACTAGTTTTTGATTTCCCCATAATGTGATCCCACTCTGCCCTTGTTCTGAGTCAACTATAATCCACCTAACTGAATTAGCCAGACACTATATATTATCTCATGTCTCTGGCTTGCTAGCTGGGGCTCAGTGTTGTGTCATCAAGAGTCACAAGGTTTGGCATCACCTTGGAGAGAAGAGGGCAAAAAATGTCCTCCGTTTTTGTGCCTGCATGGCAGCACTCCCGTGGCATTGGGCTACTTTGGCAGGGAGTGGTTCTGTGCAGTCACTAAAAATAGTCAGGAAGGTTAAAAAGCATTTAATGTGTGATAAAGCAAGTGGTTTTATAACTGATTTTATTACTTAAAGTTCAAACATTATTTTCACTAGCCTTTGTCGGGTGTAAATGAAGATGAAAGAAGTTGGACAGAGGGAGACTTGAGTACTGCAGGATGCTTCAGGAATCACTTCTTTAAGGGCTATTAAACACAATTTGGTTTTGTCAGATTTCAATTTGTCTGTGTTTTAGCAAATCCTAGAAACTTGAGCTCTGACATTTTGTATATCCCTATTAATTATTCATTCCTGAGAATCTGTACTTGTTTGACCTTAAGAGTTATTGCCTGTTTACATTGAAGAAGACCCAGTAAGACTTGTCATACATCGTCCTTCACAAAAAATAAAAAAATATCAGAGTCTTTCTCCCTGGGTAAATGAGGAAATAAAACAACCTGGGCTGGGTCAATGGTTTTAATACTGGTGGGAAACTCTTAACATGCTGCAGAGGCAGCATCTAAGGAATCTGCTGAGATAGCTGGATCTGCAGTTCTAGGTTAAACTTAGGGATATGGGACCACACTTCATCAATGCTATGTGGGATGAGCTGACCCTTGTGCAGAGTGCCACCAGAGGACTCATGCATCACTTACTTCTGACAAAGTGTCCTAAGTGGAACTTTGGTGTTTTGTGAGGGTGGATATTCTTCACAGTAGCTAGGTTTTAACCACTATGGGTAAGGTTTATACAATCTTTGTCTCAATAAAAATGAAGTGTAGACGAGGAGAAACTTCCACTGAAATCAACATGATATTGAGTGTGTTGCACAAACCCCACTGACTTCAGCAGTTCAAGAGCATATCTGGCTGCAAATTTCTGGTTAAAACAAGCTTTTGCTTTAAGATCTCACCTCCTTGAAGGATTTCATGGAAACAATTTAATTTCAATTATGTCAGTGGTTTTTGCACAGGCTGTTTGGAAGCCTGGGCTTCCCAGGAGCTGAATATCTGTAGCAGCCTTACAGATCAGATCACCATGGAATTGACAAGTCCAGGGCTTTCAGGTTTTGCAACATTAATGCAGTCCAATCAGCTCACCTTTCTACAGCTGGTGAGGCAGCAAGAATAGCACTTAAAGGTCCTGGGATAAACATGTTTAAACAGGACCCACATCTCGTCTCTGCAGCAGTACTCTGGGACACAATTTTCACATAAGACAGAGATTTTGGTGTTTCTCTCACAAGGACTGAGGACAATTCATGGTCTTCACAGCTCTAGCCTTCCTGTGATGCAAAGGTGAAGAAGATCTGCAAGTATGTTAGTTCTTAATATTCTCTGGTTTGGGGTTGAGTTTGACTTGGACACTGAAGAACTCCTTGGAACGTTAGGTTTTCCTAGAAACAGCCAAAAGTTTGACTGACAAAAGAGTGTTATCCCTTTATCTCAAAGAAAAACACCTTATTGAAATATGGATACTTTTTTCTGATGTTAATTATTTTTATAATTTTCCCTCATAGTATCAACATTTACAGTTTTCATTTCAGACTAGGGAATTCAAACAATAGAGATCTCAATTCAAACACAGAGACTTTTCTTATAGAAAACCTTGTGATTCTTTTAGGACTACAGCTCTGAGTTCATCAGCGCTTGTCTCTCTCTCCTTGAATGGCCAATGAGCCATTAAAACTCAGAACTGTACTGCAACTATGAATGATTCCAGCTTCCCAAAGGGGAATGGAAGACAAGGGCTAATCAGGGAGCTCAGGAGCTGTCAAATCCCCACCATGAGGCCTAATCACATATTGCCTCCTCTGTAAACTGTGACTCCTTTACAACAACAATTTTAGTATTAACTAACACAAAACCCATAAAGGTGAAATACATATATTTTTTCTTAGGAACAAAGACCTGAGTTGCTGCTATTCCACTACTTGCTGCTGAATGAATATCTGCCATCATAGCTAGCTTCTTGATTTTTTTGGTCTGCCTTGGAAATAAGAGCTGAATTGGAGCATGGGTTTGCCCGTATTTCTTAAAAATGGGTGAAGACATGAGGCAAAAGCTGTGTTACTGTTGCTGTCAAATTGCTTTTTCTTTGGATTTGTTTATAATTCTTACTTTGTATGTGTTTGGAGAGACACTATGAACTTCCCAAAGTAAGTGGAGAGCAGTACACTGCAGAGATTTTAATTCAGGAAAAGCATTGAAACAAGGCCTGGACTAAAATAACTGAGAAGCAGAAAGTAGATTTTATTATCTTTTTAACTATTAGCAGAGATTCTTGCACGGCTCTAGATTAAATATGAACATTTTGACTTCTCTTAGGTCTTTGACACAGTTCCATACTTCATCATTAAATTCCCTTGCTTTTTTTTCCCCATGACTTCTCTTTAGCCAAACTGCAACTATTAAAGTGTTCATCCTTGCTTGTCATCCTAAGTTTTTCTCTTTTAGTTCCTGACAAATTTCTCTTCCTAATATAAGCCACTCTTTGCCCTTTTAATACATTCTGATTAAATTCTACTTCCTCCTCTCAGCCTTTGGTTTTCCTCAAGGGTCATCATCCCACAAAGTCTCAGGAAAACACTGGATATATTTGTCCTTCTTGTGACTGCCATATGTCAGAAAGGTATATATTTTTATAAAGTTTAAAAGAAGAAAGAACTTCATGCTGAGACTTGGCTGCTGCTTGACTGATGGTACTTATGTGATAATAGTCTGCCTAAAGCACTGCCAAGCAGTAACTGGTTGACTTTTTTTACCCAGTGGCAAAAAACCCAAAACAAACCCAAAAAACTTGTGCCCAGGGCACCAGTTTTCTAAGACAGAAGAAGATAGGTGATAATCTGTTGTGAGTAAGGCTAAAACTCCTTCCTGATTGAATTAAGGATTCAGAAGTCCTTCTGAGTTGGAAGATGTGGAGAAGAGGAAGGATTTAAACTAGCTAGTCTCCAAAGGAGGTGGAGCACAGAAGAAAGGGAGGTCTTCATCATCCATGGGAAAGAACAGAGTGGAAAGTGGATCATCTGCCAGGAGACTGTGAACATGTTACAGCTTGCTGTCTGTACCATGGAGGTCACTTTTGGAGTTAAGATGATAAATTTAGAGATACATACCACTTTTGTTTCATTGCTTGTTTATCAGCCTCTGTGAGCTGCATATTGTGAGGCTGAGAAAATGCCTGGGATTCTGTGATAATGCTCTGGCTCTTTGGCCAGTTTTAACCAATCACTGGATTGAAACTTCTGCACTCAATCAATGAATATTCAATTGCATTGAATATAATCCAGTCCTGGTTAAATGAAATACAGTTTTTCCCTCTCAAAATTAATTTGTTTACCAAACATTCCTGTATAAGAATTTTTATCTTTTTAGTATTAAGTATTGGTGATAATAATATATTCTTGTCTGTCTGATTAAATTCAAACCTCCCTATTTGATATTAAAAGCTGCATGAAAGGTACAAGGCAAAAAAAATTCCTCAAATATGTTAGTATCTCTGAATATATAATGGGAACTTACATATTTTGAGTCCAAGACAAGAGACAGTGTTCTCTGTCACATACACCATGTGCTTTGTGGCACCAGTGCATTCAGTAAAAGGCATTAAAGGCTGGACCAGATTCTGGGGATGTCAGGATACATACTGCCCACAGACAGACCATGTTGCAATGAACATCTCCTTACATCTGGTAAAAGAGTTGTTCTCAAAAATGCAACTGGGGCTTAAGGTGCTGTGGCTGATTCTGGCTCTCATTGTGCTAAAAACAATTGGCAGAGATTTCCAAACCAAGTGTAGAGAGATAATGACAAAAACTAAAGCCTGTATATTGAGAACTAAGAGACTCAGCCCCTATTGGTGCCTCCATATTGGAAAATAAAGTAGAGTCTCATTTAGAGAGCTTTGGTCCATCTAAAGGCCACAAGGGATGAAACCTGGATTTCCATGAGGGAATTTGGGAAGGTGTTCTCAGCTGCCTTTAAAATGGGCTTTTGAGCTGAGTGGAAAGAGGTCATGACTTCTGTTTGGAGGATGGATTTTCTGTGACTGCAGGTGGTAAGCAGGGAAGAGGGTGGTAGGAAATGCTCTGAACCTGGAGGAAGGGCTGTGACCTGTGGAGACAGTTGGAAGCAAATCAAAAAAACAGGTCTGTGGGCTTTCACTTGAGTGTGGGGCTGTGGCTGTCAGAGGGGTCAAAATAAAACAAGCTCGACTGATTAGATTATGAAACTAGGAGGCAGCAGATCTAATTTTTATTTCTAACTTGCTGTACGATTAGTGCCAACTCATCTAATTTCTCAGGGCATCAGTTTTTCCATCTGTGAAATGTGGATGATGTGACCATCATCAATAAATTGCTCAATACAAGCACAACGTGATACCTACCCCCAGTGCCTTATGGACAGATTTTTATTTAGACACTTCACCACCTTTGAAATTACATTGAATAGGTGATTTGAAAGCTTTGTCGTAAATCTAAATATCGCTGACACATTAAGAAGAATGAGGCGATCAGATGATGAACTGCATTAACAAAAGAAGCGTGTTTAAATCTGGTATAAATGAGCTTGAACTGCAGTGGTATGGAGGGATTTCTTTTTCGGCATTCTGCCAAAATGTGAGGAATTCACATTTTTATATTCTTCATGGATTTTCTTGGAACATAAACAACATATATATTATTGTTACAACTTTGCAGAAGTAAGTGACTCAAATACAATTTGACTATTATTGATGAACTGTGTAAATAAGATTTGTTGTAGAGGAAGTAATTTTGTGAACGTAAACTGGAATAAAAAGGAGAGCTGTAAGAGGCATCCATCACAGGATGCATTTTTTGCTTTTTCACAATAAATAGATCAAAGGACATGCATTTATTTTGTAGAAGACTGTGCACTGATTTGAGGATAGTCTCTACACCAGTAATGGCTGTCACCATCCAGACTCTCCCAAAGTCTACCAACTTCATAATTTTAGGAGTTGAGTATGTCTTTCTAAGTGAAGGTAAAAGAAGATTCAGAGAAGAAGTGCAGCTTAACCTTTTCCATATAAACCATTTGTGAGTTTTGTGGAAAAAAAGCTCTGAGATTAGTCCTAAATTGCACTGAATTGCAACTTCAGTTTCAGTGCTGTAATATAAACCATGCATTTTAATGTGTACATCGTGCTTGCAGCAGTATGATAATACAGAAGCAGAGCAATTACATCAGTAGAATGAACACATTTCTAATGGTATTTGTGTTATATGGATATATGGCTGTTGGCCTGTATGCTGATACTTTCATTGCTGCCATATACATGCAATCTACTTATGGTTAAGGTTGCCAGGCAAGTAATTACCAGAATGGAGTGCTAAGCAAGCAGTCCTGGTGTCAAAGAATCTGACCTTGTGAAGATAATGAGACAAGGAGAATTCAGAACAGATGAAAGCCAAGAGCACCTACTTTATCTACTGACAGCCAGAGAACACCTTCATGCTCAATCAGTTCCTGCTAATGAGACAAGATGGGGCAAGATGGTAAAACAGCAGTAACGGGCAAACTTTTTTTCAGCTTAATGATCTATAACTTAGTCAGATAAAATTGTCTTTTAAACCAGACAGTAACATAAGTATGAACAGAGAAATATGAAGAATATATTGAATACATTTTGGTTTTGTTTACATTGTAATGGGGAATGATTAATGGGTGGGGAAATATGCCCTGTAGTGTGGCTGGGGGAGGCTTAATCCATTTAACTTATCAAAGGGAAGGCAAAAGGGCAATGCAATCACTCTGAGAGTCCACATCAGGAGAGGAGCACTGTAATGGAGGGCTTTTCAGCCTAGCTGGCAAACAGACACAGCATATACTGTCCAGAAGATGAAACCAGAGAAATTCACGTGAGAAAGGGAGAGCTTTTATCCATGAGGATGATTTCTTAAACAACATTGTGAGGGACTCCTTCTTCATCGATTTAAAATTTTGACTTATTTTAAATTAAGATTGGATGCTTTTTGAAAGGTATATATGGTTTTTGGTTTATGTGGTTTTTTGGGTTTTTTGTGTCTGTAAACACCTAGTGGTCCAGGGGTGACTCTGAAGGGATCTTTGAGAGGTAACTCAGAAGTGAATGTTGATTATCAGTCTGCATACAGCATCTTCAAATCTATTGGAAAGTTTAAAAGTATGCAAATTGTAAAAGGTTGAAAACTAATGGACTAGGTAAATTGACTCTTGGATTTGTATCAGGAATTAATGTAGGGGAATTTTCAAGTCTCTCTTAAACAGAGTATCAGACTAAAAAATCACTGAGGTCTATTCTAATTTTCCAATCTATAAATAGGACTACTATTGTGGACTCAGACCAAGATTAGGAAATTCTGGCATATGCTGTAGATTACCTCTTCCAGTGCACATTAGCTAGGCAGCCTTATGAGATATTTGCAGGGTAGGTATCTGATTTTCTCTGTTATATTCCTGCATTCTCCTTTCTTTGCCATTTTAAAGCTGCACAGGCATTACAAATTGTTCCTGATGCTTTCACAAATTTACAGCCTCGTTCTTTTCATTCTCTGTTGAAAACAGCTGCATTTATTCAGAGAATAATTAAAGTTCAACAAGACCTCTAAGATCATTGAATTCAACCATTAACCTCACACTGCCAAGTCCACCAGTAAATCATGTCTGTAAGCACCACAATTACATGTATTTTGAACAATTCCAGAGGTAGTGATTTCACCGCTTCCCTGGGCAGCCTGTCCTAAAAGGCCACATTCTCTAAAGCCTATTCTCTAAAGGCCAGAGCTTGGTGAGAAGTTGGGGAGGGAATGGACCCTGGAAAATAGTTAATTGTACTCTCAATCTTACTTCAAACTCCAGAGAAATTTATAATTAAGAAAGGTTCGTGGCAGGTTGATGGCAGAGGTAATATAAGGTCGATACCTGAGTCACTGCTTGAAATCCTTTTCCTCTACTATTTTAGCAAAGAATTTAAGCCACCCAGCATGAACAAAACCACTTGTAAAGCACAGATCAGGGTTTCTGAGGGCCATTTTCTTCTGGGAGCAAAGAGAAGGGCACTGTCCTCTTGTGTGGCTCCAGTGGCGAGGAGACTGAGGGGTTATGGAACCTCAGTTTTCCCAACCTCTTTTCACTTCAGGGTTGTCTTCATTTCAAGTATAAAGGCCTTTTAGTAACTGGCACTAAAGTTCAGACCCATCTCTTCAGTTGGAAGAAAGGCCAAGTCCTCTGCTCTGGAAGCTGCTGGACAGAAGTTCTTCTCTTTCTGTACTGGGAGAGAACTAAAGTGTAAATACAGAAGCCAAGGTCAGGAAGGAAAGGAGTAGTGGCACTAGGGAATCTTCAGAATCTGTTTTTCTGGCCAGCCCAGAATTTCACCTAGTAGTTTCTTTCCTGATCAGTGGTTGGATTTTAAAAAAACCCACCACCTACTCTTGATTTAATGTTTCAGAGCAACCACATCACTCTCGGGAACTTGAGGGGCTCTTATTTGAGGCAAAAATCTAGTGGTAGTTCCCAAATGCAAGTTTGAACAAGCTGCAACTCCTGCTGCAATGCTTCCCTCCTTTTCTTATCCCCCCTAATAAGCAATGCAATACCTTGCAATACCACCCAGATGGTGAGTGATGCTAATTAATTTACAGGCCTGCCAGACTTTGCATGTTGTTATCAAGACATGTGTTCCTAGCTCTTGTTTTATTTCCTTCAGCCTTACCCTACCCCTTGGTGGTTCATGATGGCCCTGTTCTGGCTGTGGCTTGGGGTGCCTGCTGCCCTGGCTTCCTGGGACTGGTGAGGTAGTGGCCCCACAGGGCTTGGTGTTCAGGGTCACTGTGTGAGGTGGCAACTGCAGAGCCCCAGGGAAGTGCTATTATTGCAGGTTTGCTCTCAGAAGACCTTCACTGGAAGTCACATCTTTCAGCCACAACTTCTTGCTCTGCCTCCACTTTGCCTCCATTTTGCACAAAGTGTCCCCCATGTCAAGAGAGGAGATATGGAAAAGGTGTGGAAGCAGTGTTTGTCTTCTCAACTTGTCAGAACTGAGGACTACAACTCTTGGTGCCTAGAGCTATTCAATAAACTGTAAGGTTTTTAATTGTTTGTTTGTTTGTTTTAATTGGGCAGCTTAAAAGTAGAGTCTTGCAAGCTGGTGTAAGGGTTTTTTTTTTCCAGACCAGGTATTAAGATAAGCAAGAGCTAGGAAAGGGGCATGGACTGACAACCACTTCCATCTCCCTGTCAGCAGTATCTCAGCTGACCAGAAAAGCACCAGTTCACAGCAAGTGTTGTATTCACCAAAGCTCTGCTGCAAATTGGTTGTATGTTAGGTGGTTTTGGTTTTTATTCCAAAACTCCAGAGGCATTCTTGGAGGGCTCTGAGCATTTTCCATTGCACCCATTTTTTTTAAGGTGAAAATAATTTAATAGCCCTTCAGTTATAGATCAAGTATGATTTCAATATAGATCAAACATGGATTGCTCAGTGGCTTCAGGTTCTTCTGCTATCCCACCCAGGGAATTTCTGAGAATTCTCTGTGATTCCAGGGAATTGCTGAGACTTTTCTGCTTTTCCCTCTCTTGTACCAGAGTATTGCAGCTGACAAGTCTGGGCCTTTTTTCCAACTCTGATCCTGCATGGTTGTCCTGTCCCTAGTGTGGCAAACTCATTGTTTTACATGATTGGATCACACCTGCCCAGCCTCATTTGTGTTTCTTGTGTGAATTGTCTCCACCCCTGCTGCCCTACAGAATTTGTGAGATGAAGTCAAATGTGAATCTTGTTCAACTGTACGTTGTGGTTTGACATTGGCCCAACGCCAGGCACCCATGAGAGTCACTCACTCACCCTCCCCTGCCACAGCTGGGCAGAGCAGAGAAAAAAATTAACAAAGGGTTCATGAGTGAGATAAGGACCAGGAGAAAACACTTCAAGGGCAAAACAGGCTCAACGTAGGTTGCAAAGTGAATTTATTACTAACAGAATCAGAGGAGGATAATTAGAAGGAAAATAAGCCCTTGAAACACCTTCTTTCCCCCAGCCCCTCCCTCCTTCCCACCGACAGCACAGGCAGACAGGGCAGGGGGGTTTGGTCAGTTCATCACTGAGATTTTTCTCCCACGGCTCAGGGAGAGGAGTCCATCCCCTGTGAGGCCCTGGGGTCCCTCCCACGGGAAGTTCTGTGGGACTGGGGTGGGGCCACGCTCAGGAGCTGCAGCCAAACTGCACCTGCAGCTTCGTGAGCTCCCCCACGGGCACACAGCCCTCCCAAAACTGCTGAAATGTGAGCTCCCCCACGGGCACACAGCCCTCCCAAAACTGCTGAAATGTGAGCTCCCCCATGGGCACACAGCCCTCCCAAAACTGCTGCCTTGTGAGCTCCCCCATGGGCCCACAGCCCTCCCAAAATTGCTGCAGTGTGGGGCTCTCCTTCCACGGGGTGCAGCCCTCCANCAGCTGCTTCACCCTGGGCTGCACCACAGCCTGCAGGGGAATCTCGGCTCTGGCACCTGGAGCACCTCCTGCCCCTTCTTCTCCACTGACCTTGGTGTCCCCATGTTGTTTCCCTCACATGTTCTCACCTTCTCCTCTTCTCTAAGAAGAAGCAAAAGCCCTGTGATTTTTGTTTTGATTTTCTTCTTAAATATGTCATCACAGTGGCGTTACCAACCTCTCTCATTGTTCTGGCCAGCAGCATCTCCATCTCCAGAGCCATCAGCCATTGGCTCTGCTGGACACGGTGAGAGCTTCCAACAGCTTCTCACAGCAGCTGTCTTCGTGGCCCCTCCTGCTACCAGAAACCAGGCTGTGCCAAGTCAATACACTGTGAAAAAAAAAGAGTAACTTGATGTCTCCCTGTCCATCAGTTATTTTAAGGTTTTTCCCATCACATTTCAAAAAGAGGGGAAAATGTGTTTTAAGGAACAGTGAGAAGTAATTTGCACACCCACTCATACACACCAGAAAAAAATGTTTTCCCCAACTTTAGCCTTACTTTTCTCAGTTGAAAGAGATTTAAAAAAAAAATCAAACAATGAAAGCATTTGGCATCAGTATGATTTTTATTGCAGCTGTCATTCTTTTGTTGGAAAAATCTTGAGCAAATGTAACTAAATGCTGAAAATGGGCCCTCTCCTGTTATTTCAAAATACACTTGAAATAATTACATCAAAATTATATCTGGAGATACAGAATTATGACTTTTGTTATAACAGCTGAGCCACTTCTGGGAAAAAATAATTCTAGTGTTAGTGTAGAATAAAGCAAAGAGATTTTGGGGGTTAGAGAAGGATCTTCCTTGTGTCTTTTAATTCACCTGTGCTGTGGAAGACAAGTTTGTCTTACTATTTTTTTCTTTTTAAGTACTTAATGACCAATTTGTAGAAATAATCTGATATTTTACAGTCTTAAAAGAAACTGGAATTTGTGTATGTGAGCATGTGTTCATGTGTACACTGATGCATAAAAAGAAAATTAAAAACAACCTTTTTGCATCTCGACTTTAGACTGTAGTAGATATAAGAAAAGGACGACAAGCGTGCAGCATGTCATTTTGTGTGGCTCTTTTTTTCTTCCTGTTAATATCTCACTTTGTGGCTGGTTAGCAGCCAAATGAAACCTACTTGTTAAAAATAGAGAGAAATTTCTTGACTCAGTCAGGAGTCACTTCAGTCATACAGGTATCATGGCTCAGCAGGGTAATTTTGGACTGTCATTGGCACAGAAGCCAGTAATTTGTGGGGATTTCTATGCATGTAGCTAGACTTCATACTGAACATTTTTAGTGCAAACAAGTGCTTAGAACCCACACATATTTTCTGCAAGTTGCAAAAGAAGATTGTTTCATCTCAAAGACAAAAAGTACTATTTTTCAAAGAATTGGACTATATCACAAATAGTTACTTGAGTATTCTCTTCGTTGTGGTATCATCACACATTTAATACTGTATCTTTTTAAAAACTGTCTTGATTTCCACAAAATATATTATATTGTGTCACTATAACATACAGCTCCAAGAGAATGCATGGCTGGGTGCTTAGTCCTGGCAGTGTTTGGAGGGACAAGGACGAGATGTGTGCACCTGATTCACAGAGCTGAGGTAACTATGAGTTCCATGGGGAGGAAAGGGAAGCTGATACCCAGAGATCTAGGAGTGGAACAAGATTGTCCGTCAGCAGCTTGTGCTGTTCCATTCCTCTCTGCACTGCTGGCCCTCACTACAACCTGCATTTTTCCATCACCAGGCAGCTTAAAGCCCCCAGGGTGTGAGCCTTATCTGGGGGAGAAGCAGGTTGGCAGCACACTGGGGCAGTCAGATGCACACACTGCAGGACGCCTGTCAGTCAGGGCCATGGGGATGAGACACAGACGGAGTGAAATTCAGCCTCCTGACAGCTGATGCGGAGCTGACAGCTCTGCAACAGACACCAAAAGTAATTGTTAGGTGCAGCTTTGTGGAAAAAAATGATCTGAGGCTGAGTGAGGCACAAATTGGCACATGAGGACTAACGATGGCAGCATCAGCCATCCTGCTGTGCAGATCCCTTCTGAAAACTTCACCTCAAATTCTGTATTTTATTTTTAAACCCACAACAGGTAGTACTAATTGGGAGGTAGGTTCCAGGCAAACCTGAGTTCATCTGCTGGAGGCTGAATAGTAGCTGAAAGACTGAAAAAAGTGGAAGAAGACTCGACAGTCCAAGTTTTGTACCTGCTTAGAGACAGAACAACCTGCTTGTGCAGAGGGTGGCCATGATCACTAGTGGGAAGGGAAAAGCAAGCCTCAGGCTTGAGAGATATGGGAGAAATGTGAAAACCAGGGGAAGCTCCTATCTGCTGCTATTTTTCTGACAAAATGGGATGTGTGAATGTTCAGTAGCAGCAACAGTAATATCATTACAGACAGGTACAGTTTAAATATACTTTTCATTGAAGAACTCGAATTAGTATGTTGTTCAGCTCAATTTCTCTTTCTTCTTATCCACTGACATCCTTTTGTATCACTTTATGATACATTTCACCTTGGTCAGATGTTTTCAAACATTCAGAAAAAAATATATCAATTTCCACTAGCTGAGCAAATAATACAAATCCAGGATTCTTCCATGAAATCTAAAGGAATGGGCAACTAACCCACTTAAGAATCATCATTTTCGGCTGAAGATTCTGCAGAGTCAATATCTTCACATTTCTCTAAGACAACATTTTCTAGGGAAAAATTTCTGAAGTATACAAAGAAGAACTGAATTATGGTATTGGATGTAAATTCTGTAATTTGCCTACTAACAGTTTAGATTTGGAATAACTGTTTGAATACCTCAGAACAGGAGGAGTGAGAAGATGATGAAATCTGTGTAGAGTGGTGATCTAAATATAGATAATATTCAGGTCTGCAATTCTGGTCCAGGAAACTTGGCTGATGTGTTTTCTAGATGTATTCAGATTGGGAATTTTGGATAAAAGCACGTGTAACTTCTTGTTAGGAATCTGTTAAACCTTATGGCTATTGAGCCATTGCAGTCTTGCTTAAAATAGAAGCATACATAAAGGCAACAGTTATGTGCAAACAAAAAAATTAGGGTTTTTCAAAGCAATGAATCTGAATTGAATTTATAAATATCCATGAACAAAATGACATAATTTTCATAGAAGTCTCCCAAGTTTTCTGAATGTTTATCCTTTCTCTAATCACTGGAAGAGTGGCTGCAGACTGTATTTATTTTATTTTCAAAATGTGATGAGACTAAGAAGTTTAGAAGCAGACCAGCTATTTAGAATGGCTTTCAAATTCAGCACATTTGTATGCTTCATACAAAACCAAGAGTCCTCAGATCAGTAAGAGGGAAATAAAATGGGAGAAAGGGATGGCTTATGTTGTTGGTGAAGACTGGATTATGCTGTTCATTCTGTACTTTTTGGGCTTATCACATCTTCCTGTGCATTGTCTGCCTTGATAGATAGAAGAATGACAGATGACATCTGCCTGCATCTGAACACAATATTAAAACACACAGAGGAACTCAGGAAGCATCCATTGTCCCAGTGAGGTGCCAGCCCTAAAAAACCTAAAAAATAGAAACCCCAAAACAACACAAACCCTGGGGCTAAACCAAAGCTTGTGTTTTGGGTTTTTTTCCTTTTCTGTTTTTTTTTTTTTTTTTTTATTTGGTAGGTAGGAGTGTTCTTGTTTTGGTTTTGTTTTCATTTTTGTTTTTGGTTTGTTTTTTTTCCCCTGAAATATATAAATATCTTAAGTTATAGAAATCATGTATCAGTATAAAACAGTTTATGAAATGTTTTACCTGATGATTAGACATTCTGGAATGACTGATGCATTGCCAAATATTTAGCACAGTCCTTTTTACAACTATTGTTTTTAGTGTTTCATAGCACTTTTATATTGGAGGCTCATTTTCATTGCTTGATTTCCCTTACCACTTTTCTCCCTTAAAAAATAGCAAATGTTTTCTTCTGTATCTCTTGCACTCCAGCCTTACATGTTCTTTCTTTCTCCCTTCATTGTTTTCCATGACATTTACTTTGGTCCTCTGCTTTGACTATGTTCTCAAAGCAAAAAAACCCCAAAACCAACCAAAACTACTCAAACCCAACACCTTTTCACAGGATCACAGAATTGTTAGGGCTGGAAGGCATCTCTGCAGATCTCATCCAAGCCCACTGCCAAGGCAGGGTCACCCAGAGCAGGGGACACAGGAACATGTCCAGGTGGGTTTGGGATGACCTCCCTGGGCAGCCTTTTCCAGTGCTCTGCCACCCTCAGTTTAGGGGAATTCTTCCTCACGTTGAGGTGGAACTACTTCTGGTTTTGTTTATGGCCAGTGCTCCTTGTCCTGTTGCTGGGTACCACTGAAGAGAATCTAAATGTGCTCAGTGGAAGTAGCTGTGACATTATTGTTCTGGAATGGTGAAGGATGGCTCCTAGGGAATAATCTTTAGTGGATAACTTAATCTTGCATCATCCCAAGATTTTCAAGACTAAGGTCTATACTGGCAAATGTATGAAATTGAATGGATGTATTTTCTACATGGAATAAACTGTCTCTTTAATTGCCCATTTGGAGTCCTATGACACTAACAGAACCTGAGTTATTAAATTATGATAGATGCCAGACTCATAATTAAATGATTATCATGGACTAGATGAAGGGAGATAACTACATGCACTCTCTTCTTTTAACCCTATTTTCTGTGGTTACACAACCTGTGCAAATCAGGTAGAACATTATTAAGTATAGAGAAGAAAACATAAGGTTTCTATGTTAAATGTTAATTGTTGATCTGGATGCAAGATATCTCTGAAAATAAATTCAAAATATCAAGAAGGTTGGAAAGGACATCTGAAGGTCATCTAGTCCAACCTGCTCCTTGAGATATTTTTCAAGAAGTAAACAAAACTCTTAGTTGCTGTTTCCCTGGTGATCCAGGCAAATATAAAAAAATACTAGATAGTTCATTATTTAGACCAATCTTTTCTAGTTATGAGGCAAACCTTAATTATAGCATTACTCCATTACACCTGGGCAGACATTGAGAGCAGATTAAGAGAATTTCTTCAGATTTTGGAGGCATTCATAGAATCAAATGAATCCTAAAGTTAAAAATATTGCCTCATAGCATTTGCAAAATATCAACCCCTTTCTTTACTCATGATAGGATTGTGATCTGGTTTTCACCTGCACAGCCATATTTAATATTCAGGAATATTCATCAAATTATTTTTCAACTACCTTTTGCTCAGTGGTTGATTTGCATCAATGTTGCAAGCACTGTTTTTTGTATGACTGAAAACCAAAGCTAGGAAAGCTCAACATGGCAAGGAAAACATAATGCCACATGGTACAGTCCATGAATGAAGTTAGGGATTCTGAGATAGGACTGCAACATACCTAAGACTTCCAAGGACCTCTTGAGCTCCTTATAACATCTTTACCATGCCTGAGGGCAGAAATGTTTGTCAGTTATGTAACCCAAATCTCAGGTTTGCTGCTCTCCAGATTGCATGGGATGGAGCTTTTAAAGATATCTTAAAATTCTCTTATAGGGCTAATTTAAATTGAAAACAGATAGAAAAATCTACTGCTAATTTTTAGATAGATGTCACAAAGAATTTTACAGTAAATTTCCCAAAGTCTTTGCCTCAGTATCAAATAGTGAAGACTCTTACGGATATTGACAGAGTTGCTCAGCTTTCTACAGAATAATCCAGTGGCTTAAACCTCACATATGCTCAATAAAAGCAGAACAACATCAATAATGGGCCTAAACTGACCTAAAGCAACTCTAAAAGTTTCCTGTTACCTAACAATTCTCTTTTGTTTTAATCATGAAAAAAAAAATCCATGTACTGTGGTTGCTTGAAAAAGAAGGACTTCTGATTGAGCTATTAGAAGTCAGTAATAACTCATAGTGAACTCGAAAAAAATCTGTAGAGGTTTTGTTTTACAAATTCTTCAGAACATTAATTTCACATCCTGTTCTTTAAAATGTGTTCGCTTTTGTGGCGATAATTATTGAGGATGTGAGTGAATCAGAGTCTGAATCATTTAAGACCTCTACATCCATGAATAATGTTCACCAGTGACTATTTCTCAGCTCCATATTTATGCAGTAATTCCAACAATGAAGTCTTGTTGCGTTACAAGAAAATAAACATTAAAGTAAACAGCTTGTTCTGTATTGAGATGATTAGAGGAGGAATTCGACAAAGACCAGACTTCTGTCAGTCCAGTTAGGAGTTTATTATCCAAAGCTGTTGTGATAACAGTGTTATTTCAGTGGATACAGGCTGTCCAAGTTGCCTGGGATTTTAAGGTGAATTCAGGTCATTCATTACTTTTGTGGCACTATAAATCTGCAGCATTAGAAAGGAGTGGAAAGAGATAAGTATGCTACAAATAGTACAAATAAATATGGAAGAGATTGCTTTAACCCCCTAATTATTCCTGTATGAAAATCTGTCTCCCTTCTTGATAGGAGCACAAAAATAACATAGAAGAAGAAAACACCACATTTCCTTTTCCAGCCATACTGTGTACACTTTCTTATGCATGCAGGACATCCTCTGAAACTCTCAGGCTTTTGCACTCTTTAGCTGCTCTTGGTTCTTTGAGTGGTGGAGTTCAACACCACCAGTGCAAACAGCAGAGACACTAATTTTGGACTTGCCTAATAAACTATTTCTTGTAGAATGTGATTTAAAGTCACTGTAATATATACACTGTGAACACCCCACAATTTATATTTGACTTGTGGAAGAAGCTGTGTTGAAATCTGTGGTTCATTTGCAATTATAGTAGATCTTCTCAGCACCTTTGCATTGATTATATCTGGACATTTTTCTTTATCTTGAGTGCATTCCTCTTCTTTTCATTCCCAAAGGAGTTGAAGAAGCAAAAAAAAAGGGCAGCTATGCCCCCAAGTTTTCCAAACTAATAGTAGGATCTTCCTATTTCCTATTTATTTCCCTCAGATAATTCTTTGCCATGAGAAATGAAGAAAATTCATTTTCTGTTACATAGCTTCTAAGAAGACTAATCTTGTGTGTTCATTGCATTAATTTCTTTGTTTTGTTAATATCTTTATATTTAATCTACTTCTAATTATAAGATGAAAGCTGTTTATTCCTTTTCCTTTGATTAGCCATGTTGGAGGCCTTACACACTTTATTGTTTTAATCAGGGAGAGGTCTGATGGTTATCTTACTGCTTTGGGTGTTTATGGCAAGTGAAACCTGCAGGAGTTACCTTACTGGAAGTTTCATTCATGGAGATGAAAGCTGAGCTACTGTCTGGAGCAAAGAACATCTCTGGTCTGAGATCTCATCAAGCATCCTCAGATACACAAATGGTCAAATGTGAGTCTTATGAGGGATGGAACTGAGTTGTGTTATAAAGGATTGGAGTTGCAGTTAGTTCCTGCTTTTCATAACTGGAAATCAACTTGAACCTTTTATGCAGTTTTTCAGGGTTTTGAGGTTTACTGCCATCAGTACTAAAGTTTCACTTAGAAATCTTGGAATGATCATCATCCTAGTCATTCCCTCTTAAATGTGCAAGCTCAAAACACCTTGCCATTTTGGGACCTGTATGGTGTTTTCATTATCAGATTATGATGTCCGGTGATATATTTAGAAAACAGACTAATGAAAATGTGAAGAATTTGTCCAAGTAGAGATGATATAAATAGATACTTATGAAAACATTAGAACACAATCCTGCAATGTCCTGCAATCCTTTCTGTCATGAGCTGTTTTAAATGAGTAACCTTCCTAGAGGGAAATACTCTTCTGTTTGTAGGACCTGATCTGCAAACTGTTTGAGATCTTAATTTTACCATTATATCTTCTGTCTTCAGAATCTGTCTTCAAAAGGCCCAAATTCAAACCAAGGTGTTGAGATGAGTTGAGATGAGATGAGATGAGATGAGATGAGATGAGATGAGATGAGATGAGATGAGATGAGATGAGATGAGATGAGATGAGATGAGATGAGATGAGATGAGGTGATGTAGCCAGTCACCTGCCCCTCCTCCTCAGGTAATTATCTGGGGACACACTTTGAATGCTCAGAATCCCTCTCTTCTATTCCGTGTGTACAGAGCCTGGCAGATGACACATCCACTCAACCCTGCACTTACTATTAAACACCTTTCAACAAACAAAAGCAAAACCACTCTGCCATAGTAACACTAACTCCTACTTCCAGTGGAAAGCTCTTGCAGTTAGGGGAGGGGAAGCCTCAGCTGTGTGGGGAGCAGCATGTCCTCTCTGAGCATCGCTGCTGTCAGCACAGCTCCGTGTCTCACACCACTGTTGGTGCAGGCTGCATTGCAGCACAGCTGGGAGTCCTGCTGCCCACTGAGCCCATCTAACTGCGCTCAGCACAGCCTGACTGACACCCTTTAAGGCAAATGTAGAAAGTTTGCTGTAAAACCTGATACAGTTTTTGACGTTGATGGATATGAATAGTGAGAAATGTCAGTTCAAGATGAAAAGCTAAGGCAAAACAGCATCCTCCAAACTCCCGTGATACCTCTGCAGACTTCAGCAGCCTTGATTCTCTTGACACAGAAGCTGGTAACCAGAGGTCTAGATGTAACTTCAGTTACATTATTCTCAAACAGATGAAAAGGTTGTAGACTGATTTGCAGAGTGCATTTTCACTCCTAATGTGGAAGAGGGCTGTTTTTCTGCTGTTGGATGCATGGAATACACTACACATATGTGTATGTGTTCAGGCTTATATGTAAGTCTGATTTTAACCATTATGTATGTGAGAACAGGACATTCTCATACAAAGCAGCATTCTCTTTCATCACCTCATTTTTACCTAGCCAATACTCAAGTGCCTTGGTAAGGATACAGAAAGACACATATTTAAACAGATACAGATTTTATTCAAAATATTAGATTTTCTCTCCAGAATTATACTCCCTGACCATGAGAGTTAAAGGACTGTGTTAGTCCCTAGGTCTTGTCTTGGCTGATCAATTGTTATTTGTGTGTTTGCAAATAAATTGATTGTATTTTTGCTTTTCAAAAATGCCTAGACATTGGCTCCTGAGTTTTTACAAACATGTCTGATTTATGAAAAAATTTACAAAGAGAAAAAGTTTAACCAATCCTACCTAATGACATTTTAAATTATGTTTTGTACATCACTTGTCCTTACCGTTGTTTTTAAGCAAGAGATTTTAAGCCATTTTAAAAAAAAGTTCTTACTTTACTTGTATAGATTTCTAAAGTTAAGAACATGACTTCTCATACAAAAAAATATGACAAATAGTCCTCAGAAGATATTTGGGAATTTTTACAAAGCTTTCCCTGTAAATGCTTTTGCTACATCTGTTCCTTACATACAGAGCACTGTACAACAGAACAACTTTTAAAAAATGTTGAAGATATGCAGCACTTACACACATTTGGAGGTCATTCATCAAGTGAAAAACTTTTATCTTAAAACTGCCCTCTCTCATGCTGTAGTGAAAAGCTAAAGGCAACAGAGATACTTTATTTGAATATTTATGAGGAATATTTCTTTGCTGCTCAAGGTCTCATGTAATGCCTCATAAGGGGTAAGAATAAACATTACTGGCAGTCATGAAATCTTCTCTTTCACCCTTTCTGTGATACTGAAATATTATTTACATCGGACGACAAAAATACTAGATTTGTAATTATTTATAAATTACCAATTTCATCTTCTATGAATGACTTTGGGACTTTTGTCTAAGTTTGTTACACAGACACTTTCTAACATACAATGAAGAAAAAACGCTTCCACAGGGTATTTCACAGAAAACTTAACTTTGGTGCACTGAATATTCTCCTCAGGATGCTTAAAATAACTTAAGCTTCTCAAGAACTTTTGTTTGTTTGTAGATAATATTGGCATATTTAGGGTTCCTGGGCTAAGAAGAAAAATTCTATTTCCATTGCCTCTTGTAACTTGTCTTTGTTCTGGGCTTGACTATGTGCTTTTCAAGCATGGCAGAAGCAACAGGATTGTGTGGAAGTCCATTGCCAGAGTGAAGTCAAAGCCCTATATTTCACACAGTCACAGAGTGGTTGAGGTTGGAACAGACCTCTGGAGATCATCAGTCAGGTCACCCAAAACAGGTTGCTCTAGAAGTGTCCAGTTGGATTTTGAGTACCTCCAAGGATGAAGACCCGATAGTTTCTCTGGGCAGCCTGTGGAAAAAGGTAAAAAGTAAAAGTTATGTTGAAGAAAAATTTCCTGCATTTCAGTTTGTTCCCATTGCCTCTTGTCCTGTCACTGGACACTGCTGGAAAGAGTTTGGATCTATCTTTTTCATTCCCTTCCACAAGGTATTTATGCACATTGATAAAATACTTCCAAGCCTTCTCTTCTCCAGGCTGAACAGGCAGAGCTTTTTCTCCATACATCAGATATTCTGATCCTTGAATCATCTTTATGGCCCTTCCTCAGACTCTTTTGCAGGGGAGTCTGAACCTACTCTCATCACTTAAGATATGTCTCACCAGGCCTGACATGAGGGAAAGGATTACTTACCTGCTGGCAACGTTTTTCCTACTGGAGAGCCATTCCTCCCAGTTATGTATAATCTGAAAATTCGCTGAAGGTGCCCTCTGTCTTGTTGTCCAGGCTATTTATGAAGATGTCACCTTCCTAGGACTGAGGTGGGGCTGACTGGCTTGTAGTTCAGATCCTCCTTCTTGCCCTTCTAGAAGATAGGAGCAACACTCAGTCCTCAGGAATCTCCCTGAACACCTTGACCTTTCAAAGACAACTGGGAGTGGCCTTGCAGGGACATCATCCATCTCCCTCAGAAGTTGTGGATGCATCCTGCCAGATCCCATGTAAATTCCAGTTTGTTTAAATATTCCCTACCCTGACCCTTCTCCACACAGAGTAAGCCTGCCTTGCTCCTGACCCTCACTCAGGAGTCTGGGGTTCTGAAGGCTGATTTTGCTGGTGAAAGGGTGAGACAAAGAGGCATTCAGTACCTTGGCCTTTTCCCTGTCCTTTGTCACCATCCCCTGCCCCATTCAGCAGCAAGCCCACATTTTCCCCAGTCTTTCTTTTTCTGTTTCTGTGCTCATAGAAACATTTCCTGCTGCCATTCAGATCCCTCAGCAGATTTAACTCCAATGGATTTTTGCCTTCCCAACCCCATCACATGCTCAGACAGTGTCCCTATACTTCAGCATAACTTGACCCTACTTCAACCTCATATGTTTCCTTTTTGAGCCTGAGTTCAATCAGGAACTCCCTGCTTTGTTTGACCTCCCAAACATGGGAATAATAATTGGGACCATTTTAAAACTTGATTTGCCAAAATCTACAAATACTCCTGCCCCTCTCTTCTTTCCAGAGCTTTATCCCATGGGATTCTTCCAAGCAGTTCCCTTAAGTGGCCTGAGGCTGGTCTCCTGAGATCCAGGGCTGGGAATTCTTCTATTTGTGTTGCTTCCTCCCCTCAGGATCCTGAACTTCAGCATCCTGTGATCACTGCCGCCAACCTGCTCCCGACCTTCACATCCCAAACAAGTTCTCTCTTGTTTGCAGGTATGAGAGGCAGCAGAGGATGTCCCCTTGTTGGTTTTGTGATCTCCTGTTTTAGGAAGTTTTTATCAATACCTTCCAGAAACCTCCTGGATTGCTCGTGCACTGCTGTGTTGACCTTTCAACAGCAAATGGGATATCCAGGAAGACCAGGGCCTGTGAATGAGGATTCTTCTTTGAAGGAATGACCATCCTGTTCTCTCGAACAGCAATGTTGCACAGTCTCTCTTTTTTAGGTCAAGTCATGTCTACAAAATATTCTGGGTTCAAGATAGTATATTTATTTTTGCCAAAAATAACATGCATGTCCAGCTTTGTATCTGGGATAATAAAGTTCTTGCTGTGCAAAGAAATGTAACTTTTGAAAAGATACACAGAAATATTTCTGGTGTACATGGCTGGCTTTCATAATCAAGCCATCAGTGCTCTGAAGGTAATCTAGAGTATTCTGGTCCCTAAACTCAAAGAGTGAAGGACAAAACTTACCTCTAATTTTGAGTTCCCATTTCACATCTCTTATGTCCTTATTGGAATGTGTCTCCTGGGCAACATTATACATCATACACTTCTGGTCAAACCTTGTCCTTTGCTAAGCAAAAGGATTTTATAAGGATTTACCTAAATCCCCCTCATTCAGTTACAAATTTTGTTTCTCTTTTTCTTTTTTTTTTTTTCTTGGATAACTTCTATCCCCTAAATAAAATGGGATGTGAGAAGGTAATGGACCATCTCTTGTTCTGTGTTGCCATTTTTTTGGAGTAGTTCATGGGTCCTTTAATCTGAAGGATTAAATGTGCATTTCTGGTGCCCACCATCCCAGCCAAGGCTGCTCCCTGGGTCAGAGTGTTTGGGTCAGACCCCTTTTTCCTGCTGGCATGGCAGTGCAGCCAATACTCTCAAGAGATGATGTGCTTGACCCTGGCACGCCTGGCTGGGGTTCAGCACCAGTCTGGCTTGGATTGCAGCCTGTACATGCAAAGCAAAGCCTGTATGTCTCTGTTAACATGCAGTGAGAGGCTTTCTGGGGACATCTTTTTTTCCTTTTTTTTGTATTTTAAAATATTTTTTCCTTTGTGTTATGCTATAATTGATTTCACTGCCTGCCTTATGGAAATACACTGTGGCCTTACGATTTCTCTTGCAGCAAGTTAAATATCTTTGTGAAATTTATTAGTAATTCTTACCTGTATCTATTAATTTTGATTTAATGGTTTATTTTGAAATAAGATTAATTCAGCGATTACATGTGAATAATTTTTTCAGGGATTAAATTTGCATTTTCATTTTTTTTCCCCTAAAATTTTCCAAAGTGATAGGCTTAAACTGCCGTTAACTTTCATTAAAATATGCCAGTAGAGTGATTGGTGTTTTTAAAGACATAGAAATGCAGAAAGCAAAATTTATTTGTCCTCAGTAATTAATGATCAAATAGAAATAATCTCATTGATTCTGAAATAACTATATTAGAGTCTTTGGATTTCGTGCCCTCTATTCAGGTTCAATTATCTGTAATTTAAACCCTGTTTTTAATTCTCACTGTGTTGATCTCTTAGCTTAAAAGCACATGATAATTAAATACAAAAATGGGAGATGATGTGTCCTTTAATATTTCTATTGATGCATTGAATGGGGTCACTTTTGAGCTGGGTCACCTTTGATGCAGTTCTGATTTCTGTAGCTGCAGTACTAGATTTTGACCACTGAGTGTCAGACACTGAATAATCTTTTGACATTTTTTACCTTTTTGTTTCACCTCTTTCCCTCTGTAGCACAGTGTTAAAAAGAAAAAGTTGTGGCAGATCTTAAAGCTCTGCTTTAACCAGAAAAAAAAAATCTCAGTTGTTTGATAGATTAAATTCCATCTCTCAGGCAGAAAGAGAACAAATTTGGGCTTGCTAAAAAGGAAGCTTTACAGCACACACTACAACAAGTGCCTTGCTATGTGTGTTACTAGTGGCACAACACTGCAGAAAGTTGTATTTTGCTGATAAGAATTTGTGTGGGCAGCTAAACTCCTGTTCACAGTGTTGCTGTTACATACTGTTTGTTCTTCCTCAAAACCAGAGGATAGACATCACCCTAAATTACTTCTCAGGATTATTCTGGGGTTTATTATCTGGGAGTGTGAGATGAAGATACCCCCATGTGTGTCTCTGTGATGTGCTAAGGGTGTGTGTATCTGTGCTAGACAGCCTTGGTGAGGGCTTTGAGAACTTTCTTGGTGGAGACACAATTTAAATAAGTAGCAACTTCTTTGTTAGCACATCCATTTTCCTTTTCCTCTGAACTTTTAAATAGTGGAAATATACAGATGAAACATTGACACATAGGCCTGACCTTATGGCACTGTTATTGCTACCTTGGGGAATCCATAGCCAGAGATAACTGAGGCAAGAGCTTGGTATCAGTGAGATAATGGTCATGGTTGGGTTAAAATGAAAGCACACAGTTGAGGCAGCCACCACTGCAGCCAAACAGAGCTGCTACTGAAACAGCTGTCTACTTCAGCTTCTCTAATGCTTTTCATAAATAAGTCTCTGGCTTTCATATTTGCTGAATTTACACACCTCTCTTATTCTCTTTGTGCTTTCCCTCAATGTGTCTGCATGACAAAAAGAGGGATCTCTCACAATGGATTGCAGAAGGAATAGAAACGCAGAAAAACCGTGGAAGGATTGGTAAAGACTGAAAATCTGAGCTAACCTGCAGCAAAGAGATGCCAATGGCTGTGGCTGGGAGCAGAGAGAGAATCTCAGGTGACACAGGGCAGAAATGGGGGGTGCAGGGGTAGGGGACATGATTGTTATATGTGTCTACAGTGGATGTAAAATCCTCGACTTTGTTTCAACTCACACAGGAAAAAAAACACAGTTCTATGCAATAAAACTTTTTATAGGGAAAAATCTAAATCAGCATTACCTTTGCAAACTTATGTCAGTCACTAATGGATGTTTAGAAGTCTTGGTAATGGCCACTTAATGGTTTGTTTGTAAGATCACCTCAGGAATTGGAGAACTAGGTGGCATCTCTATTTTTGCTACATAGCTAAGATGCTATGCTGCCAGAGTTATGCATATGATTTTTTTCTAGTTTTCTCTGCTACATGATGTTGTAAAATGTTAGACTCTTTGGAAAACCACTTGAATGACAATCAGATAAACTGGACCCAAATGCCTCTGTGCCTCAGTTTCCTTCCCTTCTGCAAAGTGTTCTTGCTCTCATCTCCCAGGCATACTAGAAAGATACATTCCTAATGACTGTGAATCAGTTGCTGTGAAGTGACATCATTACAGAGAATTCCAGGTGGTAATGATTAACTTCATACTTGATATAACGTTGATCTGTGACAGCAAATAAAGTCTGAGCCATCTCTCAAAAGGAGGTACATAGAAAGTTTGAATAAAAGTTTGTACATCAGCTG
The DNA here is from genome assembly GCA_013398075.1 of Notiomystis cincta. Taxonomy (NCBI): domain Eukaryota; kingdom Metazoa; phylum Chordata; class Aves; order Passeriformes; family Notiomystidae; genus Notiomystis; species Notiomystis cincta. The sequence continues at coordinate 17,190 of VZRX01005790.1, read as the reverse complement.
TTTTGCACATCAAATGAGCCTGGGATATGATTCTATGGCCATATCACATACTCTGTCACACAACAGAATATTTCACCTCACAGTGCTTATAGACAAAAAGGTTGGATGTAATTTGGACAGACAGATTTTTTTTGTCTCTCATTTTCTAACTTATTTTTCTTTTAATGTGATTTTTAATCTCACAGCCCAATTGAAAAGGCAGCTCCTGCTTTCCCGAGAACAGGGTGTTGATCAATTCACTGTCCCCTGAGAACAAATGTTTCTGACAATGCTTTCCTCAGTAGTGATCTCTCTTCTTTTCTCCCCTTCTTCATCTATCAAACACTAGATTAATTGCTTTTAGAAGTGCAGCTTTCAATTTTAACCTGGTTTATGCAGCACTTTCATCACAATTCAGTCCTTTGTAATCGGATCATTTATAAAATTGCCCAAGGAGGAACATTGTTTCCAAGAAATATGACTAAAATGCCATTATGAGGATATAATAACAAAACCAAGAGTTTTCACTCAAAAAGGAATAGTCTGACTTGGCCTGGGAACTTTGTAGTAAATAGTTAAAATCAATCTATTGAGTTTAAGGCTTCAAGGCAGTAGGAGAGGACAGAGAGAAATGCTGAACTGCAGATCTGTCTCCATGGTGAGAAGAGTTTTCCATGTTGTCTGCTGCCCACATGGAGGCTCCATGTGCTTACTTCATTCAGGTGGTTTTGTGGCTGCCTGCTCTACGAGACAGTTTACATTTTGCCTTGGTACTCTTTGTAAAAGATACCTGCAGAGTGCAAGGTAGAGTTCAAAATACCCTGCACAGTCCCCATGAGGAGACTGACCCTCTGTCACAAGCGCCATCTAGCTTTTTTCTCTTCAAGAAAAAGAGGGGAGCTGAGGCAAAATGTAAACCTTGCAATGAACAAAATAGTTAACTGAAAAATTAATTAGACAGGAACAGGACTTTAATGGTGAAAGCCTTGCCTGCTAGCACATCTTCTGACTTGGGTTGTGCTGCACTTCACATCTCTGCTTGTAACAGGTACAAACAAGAAGTCCAAAGAGAGCAGCAGATTACATAGACTTTTATTATCTGATGATTATTTGAAATGCTTGATGTCACAGGATCCAGTGTGCTTTCAGAAGGTGCTATAGAGATAATAATAGAAAAATTGCATTTTGCTCCTAGCTGGACTAAGCAGGACTCAGTGTTACACAGATGCAGGTGGCTTTTGGTTCAAGTCTGCAACCTGCTGTATCCCTCTGAGCTTTATTTAGCTCAAGATTTTGGTGGTCTGAAAAGGGCAATTCAGACCACCATCTACAGGGTGGCACAATTATAAACAAGTGATAAAGAGAATCCCCTTCCCTTGCTCCTCCATCCCTTAAATGTCACATCTGGCTAGAATTTCTGCTGCTCTCTGCAGGTTTGTCTGGGTCTGCAAGCAGAGGTAGCTCTTGGGAGAAAGGAAGGCAAATAGTTGAAACAGTGAACACAATAAGCTCTAATCAATTTAGACAGGACACTGTTGGTCTCTATGGACTATTTTGAAGAGATCTCAGAGGAGAGCTTAAAAAGGCAGCTTTATTGCCTGGAGGCTTGACAGAAGTTAACACTTCTCCTTGAAAAGCGCAAGTCAAAATGGATGGAAATTGCTAATCTAAAGCAGGGATGAGTTTTGGTGGATGAATCACTAGGAAAAAACTTTACAAACTGTTTTGCAAGAGGACAAGCCTAGAGAGCTCCCTACTGGTCTTTAAGTACCTATGAAGATAATTTTTCAGTATTGCAGTAATTGTGAAAACCATGATAACGGTGTTGAGCCAGTTAAACATTTTGCTTTGTAGCATGGTAAAAGCCATGTAAATCTCTGATACTTAGGTACTATGGAATGCCAAAATCTCCTCCAGAAAAACAAAGGTAGTTAGCATCAGGTCAATTAAAATGTGCTTGAATATTGTTTTTTGAAATTTTTTAATTCTTTGCAATGTAAATAAAATCAAGATATTCTCTTTAATTCGAGAATAAAATTATTTTATTTTAAACCCCATATAAATAAGATCTTAGAGCAGTTTCAAGACTGGAATTCTTTCTGATGTCAGAAAATTTATAAAATTAGCTCAGGTCCAGTTTTGACTATTCGATATTTTAGAAATAATAAAAAAATTGTCTTCACAGTCTCTCAACTACCTCTGCTCACACTTATCAGCCCGGATTGTTTTATTTCTCCTCGTAAGTCTTGCAGTTGAAGGTGAGATACTCTGAAGCTGCAAGCAGATGTGCATTGTGGCTCACTAGAGTTTTATTAATATGAAGTTCCTACCTAGTGAGAGCACAAAATGCATCCTTCCAGTTTCCATAATAGAACCCTCTCCTCAGCAAAAATAACATGCAGAAATACCACTGTTTGTTATGGGGCACAATCAGCCAGCCAGATCAGGACAAAAAGGGCTTATCTTGCAGTAAGTTAATTTGAACAGAAAACTATCTGTTTTGGATTGAAATCTAATCAAGTGTTTGAGACAGTTCTGTTTGGAAAGGGCAGATGATTTTCACTTTGAATTGCTTCATTGCAAAATCTCTGCCAAATTATCTCGCTGGCAAGATGGAGCCACCTGGCATTTTTGAATGGCTGCTGGGAGTGGCTGCATGCCAAAAATTTGCCAGACTGTGGCGATTAGTTTTAAAGAACTTGGCCTATGCTGTTCTTTCTCTGTGCAATGTCCTCGGGTCCCTTCAGCCAGGCAGATTCCTGTACACTTATCAGGAAGGACGTGGAGCTTTTGGAGTTAGGGAGGATTCTCTTGCATGTGCAGTTTTGGTCACCATGAGGTAGCATGGCAAATTTCGGAGGTTCCCAGGAATCTCCTTGCTTTCTGCCTTCAATCTTCCACTATGAAGTATTTGTTGGAAGGCAAAGGTTGTGCATAGCTGCCTTTCAGTTTTGTGGAGTAATTATACTACTGGAAATGAGAAGGTTGCTATGCTGGGAGGCCACAATGGGAGGCACAGGCATTATTTGCTCTATATCCTTTGTGAACATCCACAATAAAGAGGCTCCTGCACCACTGATTAGGAGAGCCCTTTGTTACAGAACATTTTTTCCTAAGCAAATATGTAGGTTTGATAAAGCTCCCACATGCTGAATAATGACCCAAGGCCAAGCACCAATTAATAGTCTAGTTTATAAATGGAGAAGGAAACAGAATCTGCCTTTTAGCCTCTGAATAGCAAGCCTGTTTTAAACAGCTTGACTGTCATCTCTTTAAATTCCCCTAGAAGATCTGGGGGCTTTAGCTCATTGCCTCTGTGGATCTCTGCACTCCCGGGCAAGTTTTCCAGGACCTTGGTGTAAAAGAAGCTCAGGCCTGCTATTTGTGTATTACAGAAACTTCTTTCAAAACTGCTGTGACAAGTAGAACAGCACCATTATAAAGCAAGAATTTTGGGAAATGTGCCTTTGGAACTTTTTAGGAAGGAGGAGGAGAGACCATCTGTTTTGCTTGTCACAATTCTTGTTTGTTTAAGATGTGAATTGCCAGAAATGTGGAAAGATTGGGTACAACGACAAGTGATAGAGTAATTTTCACACTGGACTTATGGGAAGCATGTGTTGTCCATCTGTGTGATTCTCATTTTATGCAAATTTAGGAAATATAGTCTTATGTCTAATTGTCCAAAGGTAGTTCTGAACACTCAAATAGAGGAAAGATACCACGCCATATCGTCAGTAGGCCTTCCTTTGGCTCCCTAACACGCCAGTGCAGAATGCTGCTTGTTTGAAACCACAAATCATAATAAACATTTATATTTAGAATCCCATAAAATAATGTTGCAGGGCCTGCAAAACAATTCAGACCCATGCTTGGGTTTTCCTGGAAGTGGAACAGGATGCCACAATTTCCCTGACCTCCCTAGGAGGTGTTACCAACCTGCCCTGAGTCATGTGCTGGATCCTGATGCTGGGGGAATAGAAGAGGCTGATGAGAGCCTGAAGGCTGAAAAATACGTAGTTGTATGTGGTTAAAGCTGAAACAAGGCATATCTGAGCTGCTGGGAAGAAGCTTTAATTTAAGGTTTGTTTTGGGGGAGGAAAGTGTTTATTTGCCTTCTTAAAAAAGAAATCACACTCCACGGAGGGTGATGGAAGTTTTACCTGGAGCATATTGCATTTTTCAGAGCTCGTGAAAATGATACTTCTCCCTATCTACTCTGAGCAGTTTCATTGAATAGGTCCCAAAAGATACACTTTCCTCCCCTCTTTTTTCCTTTTTATCGGTTCATGGTTTGTCTACAAACTCCAAACAATTCTGTATTTTTTTTACTCAGTGTGGCATCTGGAAATGTGACTAGAAATAATTCCTAATTCCACTGTCATTGAAGTGCAAGGCTTCCCAATTTAAAATACACTTTTTGGAGAGTGTTCAGTCAAGGATTGCTTCAGTGCTTGATCTTGTAGAAGGACAAAAGGGATCCACATGTAGTGAATGTGAGATTCAGTTTGGAATTCCTGTTAGAAGTTCCCATGAAATATTTTCCTTTGTTGGTGATTCTTTAAATGGTACAATGCCAGCAGTACCAAAGATGTGAGTTTGTGCATTGTTGCTTACTGAACCTTCTTTACACAGACATCTTAGTTCTACATACAGGCTTTTAGAATTTTTTAACTGTCTGTCATTGTTTGGATGATTTCAAGGTGATTCCCATTTGTGATTTTAAAAATACTATATTTACAGTACGGTGTATCATTAAATCAGAAGAAAACAACCACGCAAGAAGACAATTTTTTTTTAATATATAGCAGTATAGTGATGGTAATTTGTAAACACAATGATTCTGACTCCTTGCAATCTGTCTGGCTTTTGAGGAGAGCTCTGTTGTATTTGTGAGCAGAATGGAAATCCTGTTCATAATGCCTGTGGGTCGGTTCTGTGATATCTGATGTCAGAAAGGCTGTTGCTGAATATTGGAAAGACAGTGTAGCAGGACAGCAGGTTTTGGCTGGGTCAAGAATACTGCTATATTTAATAAATCCCTGACAACTTTAGGTATATGAAGCTAAAATGGTGTAGGAAAAATAGCCTGACTAAAGGGGAGAGAGGGACCATCACAATCAAAGAAAATGAGAAATTTAGCAGAGCCTTAGCTTGCTGTGGGTCTCACATGGTGAAGGGACAGAAACTAGAGAAGTTAGGTCTTGTGTATCCAGCAGGAAAAGAAAGAGAAGCAGGGGAAAGATAGAAATCCATATTACATTTACTGAGGCAGAAATCCATATTTCATAGAGCAGCTCAGTATTCAGGGAGGACTCTGAGAGAAGGGGAATGAAGCATGTTTTCTTTTAGCCAATGGGATTATTTAAAATAAGTAGGTTTGCTGGTTTTCAGGCAGGAGAGCCTGGGGTAAGGTTTCAAGTCTCTTTTGGTGGCAATATCAAGCTGCTGTTTTTGGTGGTGGTGGGAATGAAAGATGGAGGAGGACAGAAGCAAAGGGGAAAGTTAAGGTGACAGGAGGGGGATGCTCCTGTGCAACCCAAGATGAATGGACTCAAAAGTGAGGAACTACAGCCTTGTGAGACACAATCTTTTTCTCTGTGTGTCTGTTTGTCTCAAAAGCTGAGCTCTGTGTCAGCCTTCTACTGAAATGTGCCTTACCTTAAGGAAAGACCTGTCCAGACTTAATTATCTTAGGAAACTGGAAGCTCTTTTTTATTTTTCTGTCTAAAGTACTTGTTAAATACATCTCCATCATGAATAAGTACATTAAAGCTTATAAAATTCTTAGATATGTGTAATTTGAACCATAAATAGTAAGTTATCTGAATATGGTGCAACTGTTCAAAATTTTTAAATGGAATAATCAAGTATACTTTTATGCAGCTGCCCAGTAGAAGCTGTCCCATAATTAAGGGGTTTTTTCCTTGTCAATGTATGCAAAATACATTTAAAAACATTTAAACATAATTTTTTGGATTCTAAATTTGATGAGAAATTTATATCTTCAAGACAAACACAGCAGCCAATTTGGAATAAGCAAGAATTTATTCATCTTTTGATACTGGAAACTTGGTGTCTGAAGGAATAAACTGCAGTACTGGTTCTGCTTCCTCTTTCTTTGGATTATGTATGGATGTGCTTAAACTCTAGCTGATTTGCTGAAACCTCTGTGTTTTCTTTTGATGCTTTCATCAAGCATTACCTTATTCATGCAAAACAAGGAATTGAGGAGATTTGAATAAACAACTTGTAGCTGTCCATGTTTTCTGCTGGTATGTTTTAATCAAACAATCTTGAGCTATATGTTGCTATGTTACTGCTTTGTCTTTGTCTTTGCTTGCCTTCAGCAGAACTAATTTTTCCCAAAGCTGCACCATGCTCCTGCCACGCTGCAAATGTGCTATATGGATGTGTCCTGTAAGCAAGTTAGCTGAAGTATCTCTCTGTTGTAAGCTGATTTAAGGAAGCAGGAAAGAAGAGGTACACCTCCTCTCTTCCACACCCAAAATATTGTGGAATCTGCAACAACTTCAGAAATTCTTGCATGTTGCTGGAGGTGGTTTTAGTTTTCACACCAGAAGTAATTTAATTTCAGCACTTAAAGCCCAAAAAGCTCCAACATATTGCTAGCGTGCAAAAATTCCATGTGTGCTAAAAAACAACAGCATATGGTTGGGTGGGGTGTGACCAAAATGAACATAGTTATCACATTGTGAACTTTCTTTTTACAGACTTGATTAAATAAGGAAGAGGGGGGCAAAAGGGGGGCATCTAGGACGAGAACCTGGAATCCTCTTAGAGTCTGTCCTTTCAAGTGCTGTGTAGTGAATGGGAAGGTTCATCTTGCATAAACTGTGGTTTAAAATAGGAGTCTGACATCTCATCTGAACATGAACACAGAGACAAAGGAAAGGTGGAAAGAAGGCAAGATGTCTCTGGGGTGAATCATTAGAGGAGAATGGTCGGACATGCAGGCCAGAGGGGAACTCCAGCCCTCCCTGTTTGCTTTTAGAAATCAGGTAGATTGGGATTATTTGCTTTGAATTGGGTAGAACAAGTTTTAAGAGGGTTCATTTCCTGGGACTATGTGTTTCAGGATGTTTAAACTTTAGCATNTCTTTTCTGTTGAGTGTTTGAGACCTTATCAGGTCTCATATAGGAATATCTAAAAATTGCACAAATCAGAATCAGAAATATTTCTGGAAACTTGGATCTGGATAATTGACTTATCCTTCTGAATCCCCAGTGACAAGGTAAAAACCCTTTAAGACAGTAATACCAAAAAGCTCAGGTGACTAATATTAATATGCAGTTGTTTTGTGTGATTATATGGCAGCACCTAAAACTCTCAACTGTCTGTATCTTTCTTGAGTTATTGTTTGTGTCGGGTGCCTGCCTAGTTTACTTTGCCCTTGTCTGCCTTTTCTGTGCTCCTCTGGGTGTAAATATAACAGCAGAGGCAAAATCTTTATTTTCTGGCACATCACATACTATTCTAGCTGGTGTTCTGGTGTGAACAGGACAGCAGCCCACCTCTGCCAGGTAGTGGCCCTTTGCAGGCTACTTTACTGCCCAGTGCTTGGCTCTCTGCTTGACCAGCACTGCTGTGCTCTGGCTGGCCAGGGAATTCAATTCATATTCCCAGTCAAACAATGCCATTTCTGCTGCAGAGGCCAAACACCATTGCTGGGCCAAATGAGCCATACAGTGCAAAATGTGCCTTTGTTTTCTGCATGCAACTCTGGTGGATGGTTAAAAGTTAAAAGCAGTCTGAGTTTGGCTCTTTTGTTGAATAATTGGTGATTTCTGTGAACTCCCTGATTTACTCTGGTTTCTAATGGTGAATTTTTTCATGCCTTTTGCTGTTCCCTTTGTCTTCTCAAGTGACTGGCCATCCTTGAGCAGCCTTAATGATGACTGAACTTGGCCCAGTTTTCTTTATGTTCTTGCAAACAACAGAATAACAATTCACATAAAAGTCTATCCTTCCAATTTCAAAGCTATGAACAGAATATTACTTTGGATGACTTTGCAACTTTGGAAAACCTCTGATTTTTGCCCAGAAAGGCCATTGCTCATGTTAATTGTGTTGGCTGAGACAAAGTATCTTTTTCAGAAAAAAATTGAGGATATTCTGTGGAACAATAGGGTCTGTCAATATGTGACAAGGCTTCCATATCTCGAGGGGAGGATCCAGTTGATGCAACAAAGTGTCAATCAGGAGGTAGAGCTGCAGGAAGTTAACTCATGCGTACTCCAGGGTTGTCCGGATCAGATGAAGAAAGTGCCAAAAGAGCTTACCCATCATAACCAGCTGAGAGATGAGCTATGTATGAAAGACAGGACAGCTTGAAGGGCCCTGAATGGTGATCTCAGGAGATGTGTCCCTCAAGGGAGACAGACATGCTTCATGTCCTTGTACAGTCACTTGAAGCAACTTGACGTGGAAACACTAAATAAAACATACAGAACCCCCAAGAGGGCATTTCACCAAAGAGCCCGAGTGGGAATTATCCAGCCTTTTAGCAGGTGTAGGGCCCTGCCTGAAAGTGGCATCACAGACGTCTCCTGAGCCTTCCCAGGAAGCCAGTAATGGATCTGCAGCTTGCCAGATAGTCTGTCATAGGCTGTCAGCCACGGCTGGGAGGAGGGACGGCAGCCTCTTTTGTTGCCATGTCAAGCATGCAGAGAAGGGGCTCCTAAGTAGATAATTCAAGGGGAAACAGCTGCTGAGTTCTCAGTTCTCCACGACTCTCTAATTTTGCTTTCTTCTCTTAATGCATTTGCCTGCTGCTGGATGAACGTTGTGTGCTGACAGTCCAACAAATAATGAAATGCTATAAACTTCATGGAAAAACTACTGTGAAGTGTAGCTGTCTTGAGGATTGTGGGAGAAGTTTAAAGGCTTTCTTGAATATGTGGGGCCATAGATGGATAATTTTAAACTTTAAATTTTAAAAGGGCAAGCTCACTTTTTTTTTCCCTAGTCCTGGTCTTTTAAGCCAAACGGAGTATTATAAACTCTTCTGGGTTTGTGATTTTGAAGGAATTATTTTCCTCTTTTCAAAAGCCTCAGCACTTGATGTCACTTGAATACATGAATATGTAATATTTCAAATAAATGTTTGAATTATGGCTTGAAAATGTAAATCCTGTAGACATAAAAAGTCAGACTGTTGGTAAACAACCCTTCCCACCTGATTAATGTCACATAACTTTTTGGCTAATATCAAGCTTCCCACTTGTAGGTTTCAGATATTTTGGTTAACAGTACTTGCATGTTTGTATTACTTAGCAAACTGCAAAAGTGTCCTTGAACTCCAGTAAGAAAAACTTGTCTTGGACAGTCTGTGTCTGTGAGAAACTGACTGGCTTAGCCAGAGCTGTATAAACATAAACCCCTCTTACCTTCTCCTGCACCATTGCTTCAATCCTGGCTCAGACTGAGCGTGCAAAATTTGTGATTTGCAACGCGTAACTGTTCTGAGCCTGGCTGGCCTTGGCGCTGGGGTGTTCCCGAGGCCTCCCTTTTAGTTTTTTTGTGTGTGTCCTTCCCTGCACGCCGTGCCCGCTGCCTGTTTTTGGGGTGCCACCGCGTGGTTTCCGTCCCGCGGCCGGGGCCGCTCCGCGGGTGCCGTTCGGCGCAGCGGTCACCAGATGGCGCCATTGGACCGGGCAGGGCGGGCGGCCCCGCTCCGCCGGGCTCCCGGGGTACGGGAATACTCGGAATATCCGGGAATATCCGGGAATATCCGGGAATATCCGGGAATATCCGACACTGGGGCCATTCGGTGGAGCGTGTGCTGTGTCTGAGCACTGTGCGTTCGGCTGTAAGACAGCCTGTCAAAAACTTCCCACAGGACGAAACGTGCATCATTCATTCCCCTCCACATTCATCCCAAAGGTGAGGTCGGGCGCAGCATTAGCTGGTTAATTTATGTATTATGCATCAGAGGAGTGAAGGTTGATGGCCAAAGAGTGTGTTCATGTTGTCAAAAAGCTTTCTTGGTTGCCCATTCTGACAGGCTGCCGGACAGGATCCTCTGTTCCAGTGTTTCAGTTTGAATCAAGAACGATGCTATGACCTAAGCACCACAGGGTGGTCTCAGAGCACACAAAATTGTTTTCTTTAGGATGAGATCAAGAAATCCTTATGCAAAAAGCACAGAAGACATTCACACTCCAAACACATCTTTTACAGCTGTTAAGGCATCAGACCCCGAGCGAAGATTTGAGACTTGACTGAAAAACGCCCCCCAAAACTTTCAGTGTGGATACTCTTGGCTCCAGCTGTTTCACTGTATGGATCCACTCCTTTCAGGCTGTGATAAGTGTTAATTTTCACATAGCCTAAACTCACTGCAGTGTCAGCTGACAGAGATAGTGGCCCACAGGGGAAAATGAATGTTTTGTTTCCTGTTTAGATACCTGCCTCTGCATCAAGTAGGCGATGTGGATAAACCCCACGGTGATGAAAGACTTCTGCTTTCCACACACACAGAGGCAGTGTGGGCATCTTGCTGACTGTGCCACTTGTAATTTGCACTACTGGCTGTTCAGGAAAGAGATTCAGGAAATAAACTTTTTTTTTCTTTGTTATTTCACTTTTATGGCATGGTCTCAGGCTTCCCACAGACTCAGGCAGGTGCTTCTGTGTGAGTTATGCTGAGTTATGCCAGTTTTGAAGGCTTTTTTCACCCCCGCCTTAAGCTTGTTACCATTCCTCTTTTAAATCCAAAGCAAAAGTTGTGGAGAGGCACTGAGAAATTTGTTCTCATCTGCACTCCTTTGAAAAAACCCCTCAAAGTACAGAGATCTAGGAAATGGTGCTGCTTTCATTCTGCAAGCTGACATCACTTACTAACACTGATATTTTTTGTTACAGTCAACCCTCAAATATGATATTTCTGGAAATGAAAGTTTTAGTTGCTGGGTAGAAGAGAGTTAATAATCATGAATTTATTTAAAGGTTATGCTTTCTATATTCATGTAAAGTTATACTCATAGATATGGGTGGTAAATGCTGTGAAGCCTCCAACAACTTGGTGAGTGGGCATCCAACACCTCCTTTCTAGAACATATTCCAGGATCATTGCGAAATGCATTTAAGGTAATTTGCAAAGTCTAAAATCCTGGAAGCAGGAACTACCAAATTTGGACTTCCTGTATTACTTTCACTCTTGCTGAGCTGTCTGCTGCAGTCATGGCTGGGGAGAGGATTTCATGTGGTATTTCCGTGGCTGTGCTGCCAATGCTGCAAGGAGGATGCAGAGAGGCTTCCCAGACACCTGGGATTCCAGCCTACCCCAGCTTCTTCACGTGTCTGGCTTTTTTACTGCAGCTCTTAATCCTCCAGCTGAGGGTCTTTGGGTGAGATGTCACCGTGTTTTTATGGAAAAATTGTAATAAGCAGCAAAACAAAAATTTCCCTAAGAATTCACCAGGATTGCTCATGTGCTGAAAAGGAATCATGTTCATAAAACATTGTTGAATTTTACCTCGTTTTTACGCTGTAAGATTTTTAATTGAAATTACATTGAATGAAATTTTATCTAATGATAGTTTCGTTTAAATATTATTCTGGTGTACTATCTAGGTATTTTGAAGGACCACAGCAAACCTGGAAAAGAATCCTGTGTTAAAAATTATGCTTAAATAGTTAAAATGTGTTCCATTATTTAACTGGGTATCTTATCAGGCTGGCTTTGAATTGCTGGAAAAATGAGTAAAAAATACTGTTATTTTTCAAAATGCTTTGTTTTTAGTGAATATAAATTGCCAACAAAATCTTACCCTCTGAGCCTAATTTGTAATAGTCAAGGATATGTGACAAAGGGCTTGTTTTGAAAAAAAAAAAAGGTTTTTTATGTTTTATTCGTAAAGATGGATTGAAGGAAATATGTTGAAGGCAAGTTGTGCCAGCACTGCTTAACCTGCTAGTATCTTGGAGATTATTTCTGCTGGTTTTGTGGGCCTTTTCAGTGTGATCCTTGAAAATGCTAATTAATTTCAGGATTGCTGTGTGTGTGATATGCTTTGACATACACAGCAAATTAATAATAATATAATAATCTTTCTAAAAGAATTTTGAGAGCAATTTATAGTTCATGCCAGATGTCAGTTGACTGAGTAATTTAACACACTTGTGCAACTGAAAAGTAATAGCTTTTGCAAGCCTGCCATGCTGCTTATGGATATGAATGACAAAATTTATGGGTTTTTAGCTATGTGCATAATCCGAAAACATTCACTCCCTCTTGCAGGGAATAAGCAGTACCAGAAGTGAATGTGTTTTAATCATCTGAAACATATAGCCCAAATGCTATTTTATTTGTTTAAACCAGGAAAAGACATAATTCCTCCAAAGGAAGTGCTGTGAATGCAAGACCAAGGAAATTGTTCTTGTCCTATCAGTAGCTGCAGAGACCACATCTCCATAAAAGTCGTTAAAGCAGCACAGGCAGCACTGTCAGCTTAGAAATTGTGCTAGAAGATATACTAAGCCTCTGGCCCTGAATCTAAAGTGCTTCTTCCTATGTTTGTGCTCAGTGTAATGTCCCTGAACCTTGCAGGTTTTAGACCTAGATGTGACCCAGGGGTTTAGGGAAAACACCAGGATCCACCTTTCCAGACTTGGACTGCCTGGAAACCATTCAGCCTGAGCTGGAGTTCCTCTAGAGCAGATACAGAGAGATAAGTCCCTCTGGGAGGAGGTGAAAGGCAAGTGAGTGAATTGCTTCTTGTGGGGAACCAAATCTAAGTAAGATTAATATCTCTGTCCTTTCATGCAAATGATGAAAAACTACAGAACTGAGTGGAGGGTGTTCCCTTTACATCTCAGGAGAAAGACAATTTCACAATCATCCTGCAAGTCATGACACTGAGCATTTCTAATTTGTTCCAATTTTGCAAAAAGTGCCATACATATTTGTTTTTGTTTTGATTACTAAATATTTTTAGCTTTTCCATATATTCGTAGCTTTGTAGATTTTAATATACAGTTGTATAATTTCTAGCACTTTCTTACTCTTTCTCTCACTTTAGAACAGCAGCTAACCCTTTATGTAACATTCTCTAAATTCTGTTCAGTTTTATTTTCAAGAAAAGAATTTCTAACAAGTACTCTCTGTTTTGCACCAGGACTTGAGAGACGTAACAAGAAATAGGGCAAAGAAGCCCCTGGAGAGTCTCCAAGGGGCAGACCCAAGGGTGGGTTGCCAGGGCAACTGTTCTCCTATTGGATGTACCTGCTAGATATACTAATTAATTAGACTTATAAAAATTGTGAAGATCTCATGCCACGTGTGCACATAGCTATATTTGTGCACCTGCAAGCTTCCATTAAAGAGCTGCTCTTTATTTTACTGCTTTTAATATTGTTTGGAAAGTCTTTCTTTCAACTCTAGGCAGCAATTTCATCCATTAAAGCAAAACACCTCCCTCAGATCTGGAGTTGTCATAAAATGTCTTAGAAACTCATGTCCAAAGTGCTGCATTGTGATGGTTCATCCTTGAGTATTGGAGTGTCAAAACATTCCTGGCTCTCCACTCTGCTGCCAACTCCATCTCCATTACCCCTGTTTATGTCTCTGAGAATGGACTCATTCAGGTTAACAAATGTGGGGCTTGTTAAGTTAAATCAAATGGGATAACCATTTTGGAGTGTAAGAAAATGAGCTGCAAGCCTGGCTCCTGCCTGCTTGCCATTGCTTTCCTCCAGCTGACACTCTGATCTCAGCTCCAATAGAAACTGAGTGTATTAGGTTAAGTATTGGGGTATATTTTATTTTTATGTTTGTGTTTGTTTTAAAGGGCATTTATGCTTCTCCTGTAGTCTTAAAAGTAGCAACTAGCTTACCCTGAGAATATTATACCCAGGAATTTTCCATGCATGCATTTTTAGAATGCCCAAATACATCTTTGAATCAGAGGTCAACAGGCATAAGCCAGGTGAGGTGAGAGGAGGAGGAGGATTGGAGAAGAATTGGTTTGATCAAAAAGAGATGGGAAGACCACATTGTCTGCTTCCCTCAGTCTCCTGCACTGAAATCCTACTGATCCAGAAGATCTCATATGCAGAATAAAGAGGGTGGATACCACCAATGACATCTCCAAAAAGAGTTACAAGGATTATGAATGAGCTGGGTTGTAATTGCTGTGTACCATAATTTCTTTCAGCTCCTCACAACTTTGATATCTATCAGTTTTTTCATCTAAAGATAGCAGTCAAGAGGCTCTTGAGAGTAACCCACACATGCAGTGCCTAGCAGGGAGGAACCTTGGCTTTGAAGGACCTTCCACAGCTAAGAAAAAAAAAAAGTTACAGTGTATGCTAAAGTTTTATATGAGTAATTTTCAACTTTTTCATTGGGATCATTTGACAGGGTTATCCTATTGAAATTATGGAAAACCACAGGACTCTCAGGGGGTTGGTTAGAAAACAGATTTTGTCATCAGTAAGCAGCTAGGAGCTGATGCTCTGTAAGGAATCCCAGTCCATGATCTGTGAGCTGAGCACAAAGAAACCCTGGACACGGGGTTGGTGTGAGGAAAGCAAGGGTAACATGGTAGGTGCTGCTCAGACTTTATTGGCTGGTACATGAGCTGGTCTCAGCACCACAGCAGGACACTGCCTTGCTTTTCCTTCTCAAAAAACTGCTCCTGAGAATGCAAGTGGGCTCTGTGCCTAAGCACTGTAGATCTGAAGTGCTTATAAACCTATTTGTTTATATAGGCAGATTTTAATGGGTTTGTGTGAGATTAGCTAGATGGGTTAGGAAAAGCTAATGCTCTGCCTCTGACATCTTCATCTGAGGAGGTTTTCCAGTTGAGTTTGCCAGTAAATCTGAAGAACATCTCTGAGAAAAATATTTTCTCTGATTTTGATTGAGAATTTTCAATCCAGTTCACAGGATTTCATCCAGGCTCCTCTCATGAAAATAAAAGAGGAATATTGCTTTTCTGTCTTTTTGAGACCAAAAGAATCATGGAGTAGACCCACATACTGCAGACAAAGCTTTGGTTAGCTCACACTGCTCCAGACAACCTTTATCTTGTTTACATCTTCCTGCAGATTAGACTGAAGTCAGTAGAGATGCATACAATACATCAATGCAAACTTTCTTCTGCATAACAATGACAATTTAAAAGCAATCTGCATTCCTTGTAACAGTAACTATGTTCACTTAAATTATAATGTTGCAGGATTCTTGTTAGACAGGACATGATTAATAGTTTTGATAACAGGCTTAAAAATCTGCTCAATATAAGTCATGCCTTCTACATTATTCTGACTGGAACCGTGTGCTGTGGTTCTAAGAAGTAATTTGCTTATTTATTTTAACAGCCCATTTAATGAAACTTTAATGAAGAGCAGTCCTTATGGCAGTCCTGGGTTTCGTGTGTGTAGGAGGAATATTGGATCAACGTCATCCGTAACATTTTTAGCTTGGGATTTTTATTGGTGTGTTAGTAGAAGGTCTGTGTTTGCCATCTACTTTTGTGGCAGTGCCACAAACTAAATGCAGTTTCTCAAGAGACAAGGACTTGCCAAATGCTGTCCTCGTCACAGGAGAGTCTACATGAGTAGCTACAACCTCAGACTAACCATAGCTGCAGTGGCTTGTTTCTTTTTTCCCTTCTGAGAGGAGGGGGCTGTGGTGGGTTTGAGAAAACTGCAGCAGCAAGTCTGCAGGAGTAAGATGCTCTCTTGGGTGTGTGTATGTCTGTATGGTGTCTCATATTCTGCTTACTCCATCCTCCTGCTACACCCTTCCCAGTAATGTATGAGAAATGAATTTTTTCCCTCTGATCTGAAACAAGGATGAATTTGGAAATCTTAGCACTTTTTTTTTTTTTTTTAACTTTCCTTCTGGCCAGCCCTACTTTATTAAATTAGCAAATTTATACCAAATGGGCACTTCTGAAGTTGGCTAGGGATGTCTCTAAGATCACCACAGCCATTATAAGCTAAAAATCTAAAAAAGAGGATAAATCCCTTTTGTATGGCTCTGTAAGCAGCTCTACTTGCTAGTTAGATTTACATATCAATGCATTTTGATCTTTTTTCCTTCTGAGCACTTCTGAATTAAGCCTGTTCTTCAGGGCAATTGTCAGACCATGCCACTTAGGAGCTTGCAGATATTTCCTAGGCCATTTTAAAATGTGACCAGTTATCAAGCTTTGTACTAAACTCCTATGTGCCTTTTCTGAGTAACAGTGTTGCTTTTTTTCCATCCTCATACACAGGGTCCTGTTGCTTTTTCCTTCTTTTTGTTTTTGTCCTTGTGCACGTTCACCTTGTTCATTTACTGAAATATTGGAGGAAAATCTCTGGGTTTCACTTGAGCCCTGAACATTATGAGTTGGCCCTCAAAAAGGAGATTCCCATGGCAGCTCCAGCACTGACAGAGCAGTGGGAGAGAGGGAGTGCATGGCTGAGGTAGTTGATGGAGAAAGTGGAAAGAAATGCCCTCATCCTCTGTCAGGAAGAGAATAATACTGAGCCCTGTGCTGGAGCACACCAGGAATTAATGGGTTGGGGATCAGATTGTGAGGCTGGTGGAGAGTCCTCCTCTCTCCTGCACTGTTCTTGGGCTGGACTGTCTCCACAGCCCTGCTGCTGCACCACTGCTGAAACACTCAGACACAGAATTTACCCCG
The DNA here is from genome assembly GCA_013398075.1 of Notiomystis cincta. Taxonomy (NCBI): domain Eukaryota; kingdom Metazoa; phylum Chordata; class Aves; order Passeriformes; family Notiomystidae; genus Notiomystis; species Notiomystis cincta. The sequence continues at coordinate 546 of VZRX01005790.1, read as the reverse complement.
TTCTCGAGTTTAACATACGTGGGTTTTGCAGAAAAGAAAGATAAGTGATGGAGGATGTTTTAGGGGAATCTGTTTACTTATGGAAACTTGTCTGACTGAGCCTTGAGGGAAGGGAGGCCACCTCACATGAGCAAGCACTGTTTTCTACCTTGTACACACGCACACACACATTTGTATGAACATACCAGTGTTACCAGTTCTGATAACTACTCACAACACAATCAATGGTTATGAAACCAGTGTCAAACTGGAAGGCATTGTATGTGGCTATGAGTATAATGGTTTACCTAGAAGAGCAAGTCAAGTTTTCCCAAAAATTCACTGATATAGGGTTGAGAACCTGGTTTTTTGAAGTTGTGAGCTTCAGAAAATGAGGGTCTTCAAAGCCATATTAAGCCTTGACTATAAAAAACATGAAGTCAGTTTTTTGCATTCTGTTCTTGCTACTACTGTTAATAGTAAAAACAGAGAAACATGAGGAAGAATATAAGAGCAGTACTGCATTGTGAACAGATAGTAAATGTAATAGTTTATTAAATAATATTT
>VZRX01005789.1:9674-30494 GCA_013398075.1 Notiomystis cincta | reverse complement strand
GGAGGAGGAGGAGGAGGAGCCGGAGCGGCCGCCGAGGAGGAGATCAGCCCTGAGGACGACCAGAGAGCCAACCGCACGCTGTTCCTGGGCAACCTGGACATCACCGTGAGCGAGTCGGACTTGCGGCGAGCGTTCGACCGTTTCGGGGTCATCACCGAGGTGGACATCAAGAGGCCGGGGCGCGGGCAGACCAGCACCTACGGGTTTCTTAAGTTCGAGAACCTGGACATGGCGCACCGGGCCAAGTTGGCCATGTCAGGGAAGGTGCTGCTGCGCAACCCCATCAAGATCGGGTATGGGAAAGCCACCCCGACCACCCGGCTCTGGGTGGGCGGCCTGGGGCCCTGGGTGCCCCTGGCTGCCCTGGCCAGGGAGTTTGATCGGTTTGGCACCATCCGCACGATCGATTACCGCAAGGGGGATTCCTGGGCCTACATCCAGTACGAGAGCCTGGACGCGGCGCAGGCAGCCTGCACCCACATGCGGGGCTTCCCCCTGGGGGGGCCGGATCGCCGGCTCCGCGTGGACTTTGCCGACACGGAGCACCGGTACCAGCAGCCCTACCTGCAGCCCCTGCCCTTGCCTCCCCCGGCTCATTACGAGCTCGTGGCAGAGGCGGCTGCTTTTGGGGCTCACCGGGGAGCACCCCCTGACCCTCTCCGGGGGGCCCGGGACAGGACACCACCGTTGCTCTATAGAGACCGTGACAGAGACCTTTATCCCGAGACAGAGTGGGTGCCCCCACCGCCCCCTGTGCGGGACAGGAGTAATCGGGCAGCTGCCTACGACCCACTGGAAAGCCTGGAGCGCCGCCGGGATGGGTGGTCCTTGGAGCGGGACCGCGGGGAGAGGGAGCTGGGCAGTAGCAGTAGGGATCAGCCTCGGAAACGGAGGCTGGCGGAGGACGGAGGCCGGCACTTGGACCGCTCCCCTGACAGCGAGCGCTCCTCTTCCTCCCGAAAGCGCCACTGCTTGGCCACCACCTCTCCCCCGGACCGCAGCCCCGAGCTCCTCGGAGGCCGGGAGCGTTACAGTAGTGACCCCGAGCGCTCGTCCCGCTTGCTCCTCTTGGAGCGGCCTTCCCCCATCCGGGAGTCCCGCCGGGGCAGCCTGGAGCGGGGGCAGAACGAAAAGCGCGACCGCAAGAATTCCGCGGAGCGGGAGCGGAAGCATCGCGCCGCCGCCGCCGCCCAGGAGTGCAAAAGTCCGGCCAAAAAGGACGAGCGGGCGGCGGAGGGAGGCGGCGGAGGCTCCCGGCTCAAACCTCCTCCGCAGAAACAGCAGCAGGACGGAGCGGCGCAGGCCGGGGCGGCGCCCAAGCTGTGCCTGGCTTGGCAGGGGATGCTCCTGCTGAAGAACAGCAACTTCCCGTCCAACATGCACCTGCTCCAGGGGGACCTCGGCGTCGCCAGCAGCCTCCTGGTGGAGGGAGCGACTGGTGGGAAAGTGGCTCAGCTCAAGATCACCCAACGTCTCCGTCTGGACCAGCCCAAGCTGGACGAGGTCAACCGGCGCATCAAGGTGGCGGGTCCCAAAGGATACGCCATCCTTCTGGCCGTGCCCGGCGCCTCAGACAACCGCTCCGCAGCCGGAGCTGCCGAGGCCGCCACCACCTCCACGCAGAGGCCGCTCAGGAATCTGGTGTCCTACCTAAAGCAAAAGCAGGCTGCCGGGGTGATCAGCCTCCCTGTGGGGGGGAACAAAGACAAGGAGAACAGCGGGGTCCTGCACGCCTTCCCACCCTGCGATTTCTCCCAGCAGTTCCTGGACTCCACGGCCAAGGCGTTGGCCAAATCAGAGGACGACTATTTGGTCATGATCATTGTCCGTGGGGCGTCCTAAGGCCCTCGTGTTCTGTTCCCAACCCTGCCTACTCCTCCATGCAGCCCCTCCAGCGTGTGCCAGGTGCTATGGGATACAGCCTTAGCCAGCCCTGTCGTTATTTTAAATAGATCTTTGTTTGTAGGTGACTTTCCCGGCCCGATTTTCTGTTACTACATTTTTCTATAAAGGTAGAAGCCAGAGAGGTTGGTTAGGAGTAGCGTGAATAGGATATTTTGAGAATTCCCTATCAGTGGGGACAGCAGGGAGGCTCAGCCTGCTTTGATTTACAGAAAATAGAAAAGAAAAATAAGAAAAACTGNNGGGAGGGGGGGAATGAAAAACTCCCGTCTTCTTAATTTTGATTCATGTCCTTTTTTCATTTCATGTATTTTAAAGCAAAGTCCCAAGAGCTCGTCCTCGAGAGAGCTCCAAACCGAACAGAATTTAAAGCACTCAGTGGAAATGGAAAACCACACTTTAATAACAGACTGGTGTCAGCTCCTCTTTTGAGTCCTTGAAATTCCGTGTCGGCCTCAGGCCAGCGGCCCTTGGGCCCGTGGGATCCCTTCCCTCGGGAGCCACAGTGGTTTCCCCGCTGAGTCGCATGGCTCGAGGTCGACGTTTTTCAGGTGAGCAGCAGCTGCTCTCGGGTACACAGCAGAACACTGAATTCCTTTTTGGAAAGGGATTCCTTTTTCATCCAGCCCCCCAGGTGCATGCACTGAAACTGGGCTTTTTAACAGGTGTATTTCCCTGATTTCCCGGTGTATCCCATATGTGCACTTTGGGTTTGTAGCAGTGACGAGGTTTGCTGAAGAGCTGAGGACTTTGTTACAAACCAGGAATGTCTTATGCTCACTCTGGTGTGCAGGAAACAAGGAGGTGCTTTAAGGAGAACTTGAGTTGTATTACGGGGTTTTGGTTTTACTGCCTTTTTTTTTTTGTTGTTTTCCAAGAGTTGCAAGTTCAGTGGGGTCTGGTTCCACAGTGCAAACTGAGCAAGTAAGTGCTTCTCTCCAGAGATGCTTTTCATTCTGTGATAATTTAATTACATAAAAGTTCTCATTAACATTTTACCTCTTTGTTAATAGCAAGGAACTGCTGTCTGCTAGGGACTTTTCAGGTACAGTGTGCAGCGGGCATTACATGAGGTTTATCATGGGCACCTGGAGTAAAGTGGTTTTAGCATCTTGGAGAAATACTAAAAATACTCCGAGATGCTGAGGTTTGAACTCTTGTTCTTGTGATTCAAGGATGAAACAGCTTGCAGGGTTTTTTTTCACAGAACATAGTTAATTTTTTCTTAATTTTCCCCAATCATTGGGCACTTTTCTCCAGCTGTCTCAGCCACCTTTGGTAATCCAGGCATTTAGGAGGGAAGAAGGGATCTCAATCCCTGATGGGATCTAATTCCATGATACTGTTAAACAACCAAAAGGATGTTGCAGCAGCTTCTAAACTGAGGTGTAAATCTGACTGTATCTCTTTACAGGCCCCAAAATTGTAATCTTGCACTTAAACCCAGAATGTAATCTTGCACTTAGCCATGTTTTCAGGGATTTGGGCAATGGAGAATCCACTCTGCCTCGCTCAGTCCATGCTCCAGTAGATTCCTTGGATGATTGATACAGGCATGAGTTGATTTCCATTACAGCTTGCACGGCAAAAATGACATTCAAAGTGTGGAATAGGATGCGAATAGGAGATGAAGGAGGAAATGTCTTGAATGTATTTTGTGGGTGTAACTGAACTTGCTTGAGTTTCTGTCACAAAAATAGGGATTTTTGTTACTGAGCCACTTGTCAGAGAGGGCTGTGGTTTAAGAGGGCTTTGATTCCTTTATCTGCCCGGAATGAGTGGACACAGTATCCCAAACATCGTGGTGAACTGAGAATTCCAATGTGACAGCATCTCTTAAACACAGATTTGGTTTTTATAGCTAATTTTCTTTCTAAACGAAAAGGTAAAAGCCTCATTTAATGCTCTTAAAGTTGAGGGTAAAATCCAGGATTTCTGGGTTTGTCCTTCAATGTGAATGTAAGAGATGGCAGAATTCAGCTGTTCAGCTTACTATTAACAACGAGAATTTTTGGGAATGACACCAGAAATGCAAATCACTGTGTTTAAGAAGATACAGCATATTTACCACTTACTGCAAAGAATGTTTTAATTGGAGCAGGTGCCTGTTGTGTGTCAGCAGGTGATCAATGCTGCAAGTGCTGCTTGCATTCAGAGGGAGTTTTCTCATTTCATCTGACAGAAATCACTTGCAAGAGTTTTTTCCTAGGAAAGACACTTGAATGGCTGGGAATTCAAATTTGCCCAAAACTGGGAAAATAAAAAGCACTAGCATTTGAGTTGGACACTTAAAGTAGTCACTGAGAGCAGCGTTTGTTCCGCTGATCCGCAGCAGGCACCTGCTTAAAAACCCATGAAACTTGGGGTCAACGTGGCTTGTCAAAGCCAGCTTGGTTTGGGAAGCCTCTTGGGAAGAGCATCCTTGGTATACTTCCATTTTTCCTTGGAAAATCACGGTGGTTCCACCTTCCCCTGGTTGTTAAATTGTGCTGTGCTGGAGGGTGAGAAGGAGCAGGTGAGGCTGTGTTTGACTCCAGGTTTTCTGGTTCCTTATTTAATGGAGCACCTGCTTCTTTGAATCTGGTTTATTTGTGGTTGCTGCTCTGTTTTGTAAGCAAGGATTTTAACACCCTTTGAGGGTTCTTGTGGCAAAACTTTGGCAGCATTTTTTTGCCGGCACTGAATTCCTGTGCTGCCATCCTGGCCGGTGCAGCTGGGCGAGCTGTGCTTTCCTCCTTGGTCTGAGGTGTTCCCCATTGGAGTAACTGTCCACTGAAGTCAGCTTGGCCAGGGCTGAAGGTTTAGAAGCCTGTGGGTGATACCACTGTGTTTAGAGCAAACCAGATGTAGCAGTTGTTGGCTCTCTCCTTGTGTCTGGCATTCCATTGCTCTGGCGAGAGCTCAGTATTCCCTCCCGACCTTGTGTGCAGCTGATGTTCTTCTATTTCATTAGTGTGTTGAATTAGCCTGGAAAAGGGATGTCCTTTTCCTGAATCATTTCATCCTTGTGCTTCATGCTTTGGGGAAAGAACCTCAAATGACTCGTAGCTTCGTTTGAGATTTTAGTTTGTTGTTTTATTTCTTTCAATTGGAAACTTTGCGCAACTTCCTTGGCCTCCGGCCAGTGGCTTTGTTTGCTCCCGCCGAGGAACACCGAGGTTATCCTCAGTCCAGAGGTTTTAGGGGCACAAATACCAACACATCCTTGTCAGCCTCGCAGAGAGAAAAGGGCATTATTGCCAGGCAGACAAACCCTGCCCTCTCTCTCTTTAGTTTCCTACAAGGATGTTAAAGCGTGGAATATTTTGGGGACAACTTTCTTGGCCTCTACGGAGAGCGGAGAACGAGTTTTAATTTCTTGCGTGGGTTTGGGAACCCTCTGGTTGATGGTAACTGAGGTGAAAGGCCTGAGGCGTTAATGGGGGAGGAGGAGTGAATCAAAATTGTGAAGACAGGTTCAAAAACTCTGAGGACTCAGGGAAAAATGGCTTGGAAAATGGTAGTTCCTGGCTCTAAGCAAAACAGTGTTGAGGGCAGCACTCCTGGGGAGTGCTGTGTACCCAGAGGGGAAGAAATGGTTGTCATGTGGCTCTAGAGCTTTTGGGGTTCTTTCCCTTTTGTCCCCATGTTTATTTCTTTATAGCACCTAAGGACAGATATTCCAATGATTGACAGACTGAACGATGAGGTGATTTTTGTATCAGGCTTAAAGCAGACCGGGTGGTTCATTGAATATTCATCTTCCTGCAGTTCCAATTGTGTGGAAATGATGGCTGAGAGATATGACTCGAATAGCAACAATTTTAAATTATATTGGGTGTGTCTTTGATTTGACCTTTTCGTTAATATTGGCATTGTCTGCTGTTAGAACTGCACAGCAAAACAGGAGCAAAAAGAGCTGTGTAACACTACATGTCACGGTTTTGTTGATAAGTTGCCTTCAGGAAATACCCTGTGAGGAAAGTCAACCGAATTAGCGAGAATTGGGTTGGTTTTTCTCCTGGTTAATGATTTCGATGTGCCCCATCAAGTGTTACTGCAAGTTGAGTAATCATCAGTACTGTAAGCCTAGTTTAATCCTGGTCCAGAAAGAAGCCCTGCACTACTTGTTTTGCATCTATCCCTAGAAGGCGACTTCATTCCGAGGTTTCTTGCCTGTGGGTGGTATTGGTGCTTTTTGAAGTCCAAGTAGAATATTCAGAAAGGCCTCGTAGCTCTTCATGTTCATCTGTATAATGTAGGGAGGGGAAAAACCCAAACCTGGTGTACACATTTGTATTGAAATAACGTTTTTTTTCCTCCTGCAAGCAAATCTGGTGGACTGCAGAAGACAACCGCATGGGATACCAAGCTCTAATGGACCTTTGGGAAGAGAAGCTGTGGCTTATGTGGAATTTACATGGGCCTCCTGATGGAAGAAAGCTTATCTGTTTAGTATTTGTGCATTTTACTAAAATGGCAGCTTTAAAAAAAAAAAAAAGTTGTGTATCTGCTATTGTGATGCCAATGCCCGTGTTTTAAGTGGAAAAAAAAATGACCTCTTTGCTTTGTGCTGTGTACACAAGATTGCTGGAAAAGTAAAGGAATACCCTTTTTATGGCTCACACAGCTTAAAAGTAGCTGTCACTCAAACATGCGCTCACAGTTGAGCTGATTTTGTTTCATTCTAAATAAATTGTTTCTTTTGAGGAAAATGGTTTTTCTGCCTGGAAGTGAATTGACGACAAACGTTTGGCCCCCCTGTGTTGGCAGCGGAGGGGTTCCTGCTGCTGCTGCCCAATTGAGCTGATAGTTGTGGGTCTTGAGCAAGAAGCAGGGAGAGCACCGACACTTTCGCGTTGACCGACCTGTGGTACCAGTCAGAAGAATTGTAGCTGATTGCCTTGCTGTGGCCCCCGTGTTTGCAGTGAAAAAGGGGTCACTTGCTGCGTTTCTCCTCAGCGGGACGGGGCAGCGGTGCTGCTGCTGGCACGCAAGAAGCAGGGAAGCACCACCCTGCGCCTCGGAACGGTGGCCAAGTCTGGGGCTTCGCTGGTTGGAAGAGCTGGAGTTCCTGAATTTTAAGTTTTCTGATTTATTTTGTTCACCCAACATGTTTGCCTTTAGTTTTGATTCTTGGTTTTTTTTTTTAATTTTGAAGAAAAAAAGTTTTGAAATTGCTTTGAATCTTGCACGTAAAACCTTTGCACCAAAATTGCCAAAAGAAAAAGAGAAATGAGTCCTTAAAAGTGTTTAAATGCTGTTAATAAAGCCTTTCCTGCCGTACGCGAGGCGCTCCTCCATCTCCAGGGGCTTTTCAGCAGTTGTGGGTTTAGTGCTGAATGGATGAAGAGTTCCTGAGAGCTGGAGGCGGTAATTTAAACCTTTGCGTGGTGTCTCAGTGCCTTATTTTGACCGGTTTTGAAGCCAGTGGTTCCACACGCCTCGGATGTGCATGTGCCCTGCTCGCGTCCCGGCCCCGCCGCGCGCTCCGTGCAGTCGCTCCCGGTGTAGTACAGATGGGGAGAGGAACAGCCGGAGGCGGCCCGAAAACGTTGTGTGCTGTAGTTCTCCTGTCCCGGGGGCTCCTGAGCTTTGGAAGGCTGTTCCCGTGCAGGAGCACAACTCCGTGTCTGCTGCAGGAGACTTCGGGGCGCGCCTGAGGACCGCGGCCGTCGAGAGGAAGCCGCCGCCGCTGCATCGTCGGCTTCGGGAGCTCTGGTGGTGTTGTGCTCGTGGTAGAATTCTCGTGACGTGCCACGAAGACGCCTCGAAGGGCAGCTTGCCCTGTTTGCCTTGACATACTTTAACCTCCGTGGATAACCCCCTGCAGCCGGGCAGGATCTTTGCTAGGCTGCAGATGCCTCTCAGCCGACGGATGCTGTGGTTGTGCTCTGCAAGGTGTCTGTTCCCGGGGCAAAGCGCTGTGTAAATCCCTAAAACAGGTAAGGGGCTGGAAGAGGTTGAACTGAATTTGTAATGTCAAAGAAGATTGTTGTTCGCCTTTTGTTGTCTTGATCCTCCAGTTTATTAATGCTTACTAACGTGTTTTCCTCAGTCAAGGTGCTGCTCCACCCGCCCCGGGAAGGAGCAGACTCTTGGATGTGCTTCCCTGTTTGCTGGGGGGTCCCATTAACCAACAGGGCCATGCTTGTAGAGCTCCATGTTCTCAGCTTGGCAAGCTGGAGCTGTTATTTTGACTTCATGAACTGCTTGAATTAACGCTGCTTTAACCCAGAGTAGTGTTTATAATTTGTATGTGTTGATAAGGAAAGCCAAGCCAATGATTTGGCAAATTGTCTGTGTTGATGGGATGCTGGTGTAATAATTTAAATGAAGCTTTTTGTTTTAAATGGGAGCAGTTGTAGCTATCACTGGTAATGAGGGAAGGGAATTGGAGAGGAGAGACTCAGGAGATGCCTTTTGTTCTAGAAGTTGGTGTTTGTAGTTAAAAATCCCATTTTTTGCAATGTATTTCTTGTGCTGTTGAGATACAACCTCTGATCTCCTTTGATGTGTTGTACAGTAGGTCTGGGGCTGGTAGCACTAATGGAAAATGTGTTTCAGCCCCTTTGCCTGGGCTGGGGAGTTGATGCTGACAGGAGATGGGTGATCTGTTAGTGTACCCCAAAAAAGGGGATGTTTTTGGCAAGCTGCTCAGGTATCCAGGTGTTCGTGCCAGAGCTTGGGCACTATCCCACATTTGGGTGTGCTTCAAAATGTCACTGGCTGTTCCAGAAGGGCTCTGCCTCTCTGAGTCAGATTTCACTGTCTGTTTCACTGGGAGATGGTTCCCTGTCTCCTTTGCATTATGTATTTATTCCAGAGACTTGGAGGTATCATGGGATGTGGTGTGGGATGGTTCTCCTACAGTTGCTTCGCTCTAACGAGTTGTTTTTCGGGTGCTGGGTCTGCCCCTCTGCCTTCTGAAGGGCTTGGAGGGATGCTCCAGCAGCCAGGTAGAGCCAGGCTGTTGTTAAAACCAGTCTCTTGGAAGGGTTAAGTGCTCTATATGCATCATATTAATTTGGCTAATGAGACTTCTGGGGAAAGTGGATTTATAACGAGAAGCATTTAATTAACTGCACTGCAGCAGAGAGCGATGCGAGCGGATTAGATGGGAGCCGGTTATTTGAATTCACACATTTTTTTAGAACTGTGCTTTTACCAGCTGCAGCTGAATTAATAAGTTTAAAACATCAGATGGCCCAGATTCTGCTCTTGGCCAATAATGAGCTTGTATTGGCCTCATGCTGCTGGTTTACTATGAAAGGGCAAATGCTCTTGGAGGATGCACTCCCGCCTCATGTCCCGAGGTCTGGGGCAAAGCCCGAAAAGGCTTTGGTCAAACAGGCAGAAAAGGCCAGGGAGAGCAGTGGAAAGGCTCTGGGGCTGATGGCTTTGTGATTCCTGTTGTGTCTCCTGCGGTTGTTGGCTCGGAGCCCTGTGCCTGAGTGTAATTAGAGCTGCCTTGAGAACTGGGTGAGGTAAACTCCTAAGGCAGAGTAAGCTCCGAGGGACGGGGCAGCTGCTCCTGGTGTGGTGGGTTTGACAGGAGCCTCCTGCAGTTCATCCTCTTTGTCCACGTGCTGATGGAGGTGCCTCTAGTAGGAGCAGAGAGCGTGGACAGTGGCACAAAGGTCTCCTATTTTTTCCCCCTTTGTTATCCCGCTCAGGGATGTGTTAATTAAACGTGGTTGGAACCCGGGGGTGAGGATGTGTCAAACCCTGCTGCTGCTGCTGCTGTGCAGGGATGAGCTGCCACCTCCCAGCCCAGCTCCTGTGCTCAGGCTCTTGGGTTTGAGCCCGAGTGTGCTGTCCCAGGATGGGGACAGGATGTGGTCAGCTCCACAGATGGACAGGTCAGCTGCAGATTAATTGTGTGTCACGGCTGTTTCATCTCCTTATCTGCCTGCCTTGACCTTCATACCCACTTCTGCAATTGCATCTGAAGATCGGGCTGGAGATGTTTCGCTCCCCTCAGTATTTCCTGTCCCCAGATGCAGTGATAGGTCAGGCCAGCAATTAGCAGTGCACACAGCTTGACCCAGCCCCGAGCTGGCGGCTTTCCCTGGCATTTCTGCCCTTCCTGAAGGCGAGCCCTTGGAGCCTCCAGCTGGTTTCTCCTTTCAGATGCACGTGCTGCCTTTCCAGGCTGTTCAGTTGGACATTTTAGATGTGCCTGGGGACACACAAGGGGTGCAGAAGGGTTTGAGTGAAGGGAAGCCAGCGAGATCTCCCAGGGAGGTTGTTGAGCTCTGTGTGCCCATAGACAGGAGGTGTCCTTTGGGCTGTGGAGGTGTTTGCAGCCCCCTTGGCCAAGGGATTGCTTTGGTCATTGCCAGCCTGGGCTGCTCCAGCTCTGACCTGGGCAGAGGTTCAGGTCACAGTGAGGTCTTGAACCATCCAAGCTGCTGTCCTTGAGGCTTGTGGGGAGCACATGGTGAGAAAAGGGGATGTTGATGTTTCTCATGCTGCTCCTCTTGGGTGGGTGAAGACAAGACTGTGTATGAAAATACAGGAGGGCCTCTGCATCAGGAACTGGAGTGACAGGACAAAGGGGAATGGATTCCACTGAAAAAGGGGAAATTCAGGTTTGATACTGGAAGGAATCCTTCCCTGTGAGAGTGGGGAGGCCCTGGCACAGGGTGCTCAGAGCAGCTGGGGCTGCCCCACCCCAGCAGTGTCCAAGGCCAGGCTGGATGGAGCTTGGAGTAACCCAGGACAGTGGAAGGTGTCCCTGCCCGTGGCAAGGGTTGGGACAGGATGAGTTTTAAGGTTCCTCCCACCCCAAACCATTCCAGGATTCTGTGATACTAAGGCTGTGTTTCACCCCTGCCAGCCCAGCTTTCCCCTCTGGCACTCAGGCACAGCATGTTCTGAGCTCTCAGATACCTGAGAGTGCCTTTGCTTTTCCTCCTGGCACTCAGAGCTGCATCCCAACGGCAGCTGGAGGCTGGGAGGGCCCAATCCCAGATATCCCATCCCTGTGACTGCCCTTACATCAGCCAGGGTGGCTGTGACTCCTTTCCTGCTTGACCAAAGGCTTGAGGGGCTGGAGCTCAGTTTATTGGTGTTCTCTTTGTCCCTGGGGTGTTGTAAAGACACCCTTTGCCTCTTTCTTCCAGAGTGCAGGCCTGGCTCTGTCTTGCCCACGTGAGGAATATCTGAGGGGGAAAGTTTTGCACAGCTTGGTGGTGGCTTCAGAGGCAAAGTCTGCTTTGGAAAAGAGACTTTGACCCATGAATTACTTCTGGAATTGTCCATGGCCATGAGGAAGAGCTCCCATCCCCTTTGTGGTTTCTGCAGGCTGGAAAGTTTTCCCATGAGGATCTCAGCTAAAGCTAAAGCTTCTGGGTTTTCAAACATCTGCTTTAATTTTTGTTCATTAGAGTCATTGATAAATTCCTATGGACTTCAATGAAAACCATTATGGTATCTTTAAAGATTTTTTATTATTATTTTCCAAACAACTCCCACCTCCTCTGAAAGCTTTCAGCTCCTCGAAAGTGAAACTTTCTCATTCAGGCTCTGGTGAATTGCAGCCTCATAAGGCTCTGCATAGTAAACACGGCTTCCAGGCAGGGGAAAACCAGCACCAAAAAAAGAGTGTTCCTGTTATCAGTGAGGGCGAGTAAACAGCCCAGACCACACGAGGTATCTGCCAAACAGGGCGAGGGAAGAACAGCCACGTTTCCTGTTGCTGGAAGGCCCTGTTGTCATATCCTTACCCAGCTATTTTAAATTGCTTTTGGCTTTCTTCATGTGGCTTAAGGTAAACACAGAAACCTCAGCAATGCTGGGAGCTGAAGCACCTTGTCTGGGGTGTGTTTTGTGGTGCCACAGCTGTGAGAAAGCCTCTTGTTCCCCTTGAAAATGGGAATTATGTCGATTTTCCCCCCTGTGGTTAATGAGTGTGCTGGGAGCAGGGCAGCACTGCAAATGAGCAGTGGGTTTGGGCTCAAACAACAGAGGTGCCTGGAAAGGGTGGAAGGGAGATCCCAGGGACTGGGTTAGACCCCAAGTCCCTGCCCCTGAGGGGGTGTGAATGGCAGCCAGCCCTCTGAGCAAGCCAGAGCTCAGAGAAACAACCAAAATAATCCCCCCTTGGAGGGGATTTCATTGCGAGATCAAGATTGTTCCCTATTATGTGATAAACGTCAGGATCAACTTCCTCTGTGTCCAGTGCCTGGCTTTATCTGCTGTTGGCATCTGAGGAGCTCTGGGAAAGTCACAGCCTTGGTTTTTAGTAGATTATGGTTTTTATCAAGAGCAGAGCCTGACCCCGGGGAGCGCGGGGCGGGGAGAAGTTTATTTTGTGTACTTTGAAAAGCTAAATCCGTGTGTCAGGAGCTCTGTCCTGCCTGTCAGTGACCCAGCACACACCACGAGGAGGGGAAACCTGCAGCTGGTAGCCAGGACACTCAGGGGTGTCCAGTGACTGTGTAAATTAATCATATAAAGGAGTTCCAGCAGGAGTGGGGGGTGCTTCCTGCTGAGATCTCCCATTGCACCGGCTCTGACAGACCCCAGCTGAGTCTTAGCAGCTTTTTAGCCTGGCATGTGGAACATCACTTGGAGCAGGTTTAACACCCAGCAGGTGCCCACCCCACAATCAATCCTGCCAAGATGCCTGGCAGGCACTGGGAGCAGGTCCTGGAGGCTCCCCAGGCTCCTCCTTCAGGGTTGCACCTGGGAATAAATCACTGGCTGAGAGTGGAAAAGCCTTTCCTTCCCGGGGAGGAAGGCACCCTCCAGCCCAGCTGTTTGGGTGGCACAAACCCTGGAGTAATCCTTACCTGCCATGTCTTGTTGGAGAAGCCAATTCCATGTTTTCTTCTTGCTTTCTTAATCCTGTGGTGCTAAAATTAATCAGGATTCAGGGTATCAGTCCTCTGTCTGTCAGTGTTCAGAAAACTTAATTTTCTAAATGAAGTTGTTGAGTTTTTTTTCCAGAGGGACTCAGGTGTTGCACCAGGCCTTTGTTGGGGTCCAGTGAGAATTGGAGGCTGTTTTCTTGGGTTCCTTTGGTCACTCAGATCCCTTCCAGCAAACCCTGGTTCCCTGCAGGTGCTGCAGGGAATCTTTTGGAGATTTGGATCTTTTGGAGAATTCTTTAGTGTTTGGTTTCTCTGCACCATGAATTTCAGAAGGTTTTTTTAAACCAATGAATCCTGGTTAAAGCACTTCCAAATGGGGTTTCCCATCAAGGTCCAGCTGGCCATGGCACGTTATCTGACCTGGGCAGGAAATGTTCCCCAGCTGGCTCAGGGCACAGGGCTGAGATTGGCATGGGCTTTACAAGGGGTTTGATTTATTTGGAGTGAAATTATCTTCTTGGAGAGACCCAGGAGGCTGTCAGGGATTTCTTTCTGATGCAGAGGGTGGAGATGCTGCCTGTGAGGTGCAGGAGGGCTCTGGTTCTCCTCTGCCTTCCCAGGACCAGGAGTGGCTGCCAGGGCAGTGTTTCAGCAAAGCATTTTTCCTGCTGAGGAGCATTTTTAGCCATTGCTGCTCATTTTCTCTACCCCAGATGAGTTAAGGGAAGAATTTCCTTTGAGTAAGGGAAAAATCTTCAGGAATAATTTCTGCATGGAAAAGGTGGTCAGGCCAGGGAGGTTTGGAGTGCCCATCCCTGGAGGTGTCCAGGGAATTCAGAGCTCTGGGCTGGGGACAAGGTGGGGATCAGGCACAGGCTGGGCTCAATGAGGGCTTTTCCAACCTCAGTGATTCTGGGATTCTGTGGAGGGAGTAGGCACAAAAGGGATTTTCTAGTCCCCCTGTGATTGCAGCTTTTAGCCTCCTCTGTGTCCCAGCAACCCTGCTCTTGCATTTCTCCCCAGACCCTGTCGTGCCCTGCCCTGTGCAAAAACAGCTTTAGGAAGTGATTTGCAGGATGACTTCAGTGGGGTGGGAGAACCTCCCTGGGGGCAGGTGCTCCCATCCTGCTCACTGCTGGTTTCTCTCATGCCCCTGTTGTATCCTGCAAGTAAATAAATGCCTTTGGTTTTCAGAGCTGCCAGGGGAGCTAAACCATCTGTTCTGTGCTTGCCTTCCCAGCACGAGGTGTGAGCAGAGAAGTGTTTGACCAGCAGCCACTACCCTGGGCCTGCTCAGTGGGAAGACAAAGGTTGGAAGACTCTTCTCCCCCCTCCCAGCCCGCTGGCAGGATGGTGCAGGGCTCCTGGGAGGAGTTTCCCTTTGTGGGCATTGGTTTCCTCAACAAGTTTTGGATAGACCAGAGGTAATTGTGGCTGGAGAAAGGTGCTTTGCCTGTGCAGAATTATTTTGGGGGCAGATAACGGCTGGTGGTGCCCATCCATGGGGTGGGATGGGGGAAATGGGAGCTCCTGAGCTGTTTGCTCCTCTGCAGAAGGGAGCAGAGGGGGGACAAGCACTCCCAGTTTGCTAAATAAGGGTAAGGAACTGGTGACATGTTGGTCTGATGGAGACACAGGGGAGGACTCTCCTTGAGATCCTGGAGGTTTGGATGGAGCAGATGGGTGGGAGGTGTGGAACCACATCCTGCCAAGTCCTTTCTTGGTGGCAAAAGAGGTGAAAATATCACAGGGCTTGTGTTGAAAGGAGGAAGGTGCTGAGCAGGGGCTTCATTTACAGGGAGAGGGAGAGGACAGAGCCTGGGGAAAGGTGTTGGAATTGTGTGGAGTGGGAGCAGCAGGGTGAGGGGCTGGTGGGGTGGCTCTTTCCATCCCCACATGGCTTTGGTCCCACTCCTAAAAGCCAAAAGCTCAGCTGCTCTCAGGGAGATGCAGAGTAAGGGGGGGTTCAAAGCTTGAGGATGGAAAACCTGGAGCCAAGGCTCCCACACAGTTCCTGTTACAGCAGCAAACCAAAGCTGCTGGTGATGTTTGATTTGGTGAGAGGGAGAGTGAGGAGCTTTAATGTTTCAAGAGGTGAAAACTCAGATTTTTAAGTGAAAGCTTTGTCCCTGCTGCAGAAGGTCTTGGCTGAGTCCAGCACTGATCACCTCCTTCCACTCCCAGTGCCTTAAACACTTCAGGAGCAAAAATCCTCTCCAGAAATCCAGAAATCCAACAGCCCCCCAGGGATCCTGTCACAGATATCAGCTGCTCCATCCAAATCACAGAGTGTTGGGTGCTGGGGTTGGAGGGGCTGAGGAATGATGGCTGAGGTGTAAAAGGACCATTCCTGAAGCACTTGCTGCCTGCAGCTTCCTGGGAGGAGCTGTGAAAATGGAAAATGAACTGGATTTTAGCACTGATACTCCCCATGCCCTGGGATTTTCCCTCATTTAAGCACAGTTTCTTTGGCACTGTGTAATTGTGTAACTGCTGGACTTGGCCCATCATCTGTGGAGGAATTTTCTTACCTCTGACAGTGTTTGATCTCCTTGAAACTGTTACAATATTCTGTAGCTTTTTATTAAATATAGTCCACCTAATTTTGGGCTTGAAATAACCAGTTTCACAGTTTAAAGGACTGTTTCTATAGGGGGAACAACTCTCTTGATGGCCTAATATTAAAAAAAAGGGATGAGGAATAAAAGGGGTGAGAAAAAAATAGGATAATTAAATCTTTTTACAATTTAATAATTAAAAAAGGGTGAGATAAAAAGAAAGATAATGCCAATGGCTTTATCATCATCATCATAATACATAATATAATAAGACATAATAATTTCAGATATCTGGTGGTAATGCAAAAAAATTGCAGCTTCACCACTGGAAAGAAATTTAAAGCTGCTGTGTCATCTCTTACCCATCCCAGTTAAATCTGTGGGATGCTGGTTGAACACAGGCTCAGCACTGGAGCTGCCTGTGTGTGTGCAGGGAATCCCAGGGAGTCTCTGGCTGGTTGGGAAGCTGGGGAGGAGGGCACAGGAGGCTGAGGGGTGGGATTGGTCTCTGGCTTTGCTGTGTTGTGGTTCTGGCTTTAATTAAAACTTATTAAAAAAATTTAATTAATTTTGCCTGCAGGTCCTCTGTGCTGTGCCTGGCAGGTGGAGCAGCCCCACTGCAGCATCCTCCCCCCAGCAGGGGCTCCTGGAACCTGTGGATCCTCCTGGAAGTATCCTCCTCCTCTCCCTGCCCCTGCCCTGGCATCCCCCAGGGCCAGTCTGTGTGTGAGTAGAAGGAGCTGAGATCCCTGGCTGTGCTCTGGCACTCAGAGCTCCTTGGCTGCTCATCCACGAGGTGAGTCAGCCCTGGGCTGGAGCTGTGGGGCTCAGGATGAAATCTGAGAGGCACAAGAGCCCAGCTCAGGAGCAGAGGCACAGTGAAGCCCAGGCCCATCCACACCATGGGCTGCATTCTTCCCATCAAGCAGCACTTGACACTGTGCATTTCTCAGATAGCTTTAATCAGGAGAAATATCCAGGTACACAAACTGAATCTGGCATCCAAAATTCCAGTGTTCAGTGTTGCTGCCATTGCTGCTTCCCAGTCCAGGCAGAGGCTTTCCCAGCATGGCTGCAATCAAAGCCCAGCCTTTAAAACTTCAGCTGGACCTGGGGCTGTTACTCAGATTGGCTTTTTTTAGCTTCCATTTTTGGGCTGAAGGCTCAAAGAAGAAGGAAATAGGTGAGATGAGAGCACAGGCTCCAGCAAAGAGGAAGGAGCAGACGTAGGTCTGGGTGTAGTCATAGAGCCACCCTGCAGGAGAGAAGGTTGTTGTTAAAGCTGGGGGATTTTTCTCAGTGGAAAAATCATCTGGGGAGGTGGGTGGGAGGCAAAATTGTGTGTTCTCATCTAAGAATTCCTCAGATATTTTCTTTAAATTATTTTAACTCTTCTGAGCAGCATTTCCTCTGAGGAAATGACACGTAGGCCATTCTTCCCAGAGCCAGCTTTGATCCTTGTAGTGGACATGGTGTTTAATTTGATTGAATTTAATCCCTGATTCTTTTTTTTTTTCCTGTTTAAATAAGTGGGCCAGAAGTAGCTGCTGGAAGATCCTGTTGGATTGATGGGATGACTTGCACATGTTGGTATTTGCAACATCTGGGCTGCAAACCTCCTGTCCTCCAGCCTTGTCTTCTCATGAGCAGACCATGGATAATAGGAGAGACCCCAGGCCAGGGGCTGGAAGTGAACTTGATAAAAGCAGCTCTGGGAGGACTTAAAAGGAAAAGCAAAATTCCATCGAGCCTCAGGAATCTGTGGAGGACACAGGTCACCTTTTAAAGTGACCTCCAAGTGTTGGGTTTGGTCCTGGCAAATCATCTCAGCTCTGGGCAGTCCTTTGAAAGGGGAGAATTCCTCTCTTGGAATCTGAAAATCTACAGAGTGGTGGGAGATGCTGCAGCACATAAAAATCCTGATCCACTCCCAAATGTGGTGTGGGGGTGGGGCAGCAGCTGAGCCAGACCTGCTGCTGGTGTGAAATGCAGATTCCCTGGAGACATCCTTGGAATCCTGACATCCCTGGGCTTCCCCGAGCAGCAGATCTGCCCCAGAGCTGGGATCCTGAAGCCAGGAGGGGAGAGGGGGTACAGCCCCTGAGAGCCTGGGCCCTGGGAGGGAGGGCTGCCAGTACAGCTCTGGGGGCTGTGCTGGGGCAGAGGCACCACCTGTCCCTGCTGCCACCTCCAGAGGTTTTACAAAGCTGAGCAAAAGCTGCTCTTCCCCAGCTGCAGTTTCTGTTGGCTCATTGCTGTCTCAGGGGAACCTCTGTGTTCCCAGGATGTGGTGTGAGCCTTGGGGCTGCAGCTGCAAGGGGGATCCCGTGCTGCTGGGCTGGGGACTCTCCCATGACCCCGAGGTTCCTGTGGTTTGTTCTCAGGGCTGGGACCTGGTGTTGCTGCCTGGAAGTGTCTGGGGTTTGGAGAGAAGAGATGCTGACATAGCTATTTGTGAGAGGAACAGGATAGGGTGCTCCAGTTGAGCTCTGATTTATTGCAGTTATTCTTAAAATGTCCTTCAGGATATTTGTTAATTTTTTTTTTTAATTTTCCTGGGGGTTTTTTGGTGCTGAATGGGAGGGATTTAGGTGCAGTGGGATTTTCCAGCATTGCCTCCCTCACTGGCAGCACAGCCATCAAATTCCATCACACCCCAACCTTTTGAGGCAACTCCAGGCTGTGCCCCCAACTCTTTCCCAAAAAAATGCTCACTCCTGCTGCAGAAAGCTGAACTAGGAGCTTGTGCTGTTCAAACTCCAGCAGAGCAGCAGTTTGGTGAGGAATGCTGGTAAATCCCAGGCCCCAATGTGATCCAAACTAAACATTCCCAGCACTGCTGGTGCTGCCAGCTGGGCCAGGCTGTTTAATTGGTGCTGCTTCTCTTTCCTCAGAAGTTTTATTTATTCCTGATGCCCTGAGGAGCAAAATTCAGTGGGAAGGTGAAGGTAAAATTTAGAAAACATCTCAATAGGTGTGCCAGCAGAGCTTTTGGGTGACTCCACCCTTTCCCCAAATTTCTTGGGATTGGAGTTTGTGCTCTGGGGGCTGGAATCTCTTCTAGAATTTGCATTACATGCTTTGGTTGAGCTCTTTTGCACTTTGAGTCAGTGATTGGTGCTGCTTGTGGAAACAAACTGTGCCCTTCTCTCCTCAGCTTGCTCGTGGCTGCCAAAATAATGTTTGTTCTGGGTTGGGTTGGGTTTTTTCAGCATCCAGAGGTGCCCATGGATGGGGAGCTCTGGAGGAGCCTCCAAACTTTCCCTTTGGGTCCTGCCCCTGGACTCCAGGGCTTTCAGCTGAACAGATTTGCAGGTAAGTCACCTTTCCTTGCATCAGGCTCTGGTCTAATATGCAGATTAGGCAGTTTTAACCTTTGCAGTTCTCATTCTCCATCCTCATTATTTCCACTGCATAAAAGCATTTGAGTTTGATAAAACTGTAATTCTAAACTCAGGGTTTTCAGGAGGTGAAGCACCAAAGCCCAGGGTCTCACAGAGCATTTAAATCCTGCATTCTGCAAGGAGCAGATGCTTTTGGACACTTCATCAGGAGTTTCTGGTCTCACTCAGTTTTCACATTTAAAACTGCATTGGAAGAGAAAATTGCAGAGTTTATCTTGGATCCCAAACCTGGATTGTTTCCATCTTGCTCTGCCTGTAACGAGATGGATCAGGAAGTGTTTTGCTTCTTGGCTTTCTCTGCCCTTTTTTTATCCCACCTGCATTAAGCCTGATTTCTATGGGAAGCTTTTTGCAGGAAACCTTTCTTGATTTACAAATCCACTGCAGAAAGCAGAAAAAAGCTTCCCATTCATGAAAATACACTGCAGGTGGATGGAAGCTTAACTGCAGTGTGAGCATGGATCAGAGACAGGCCAGGTGCTCATCTCCTGCTGTGCCAGGGGTTGTGGGCTCTGTGCTGAGTGGACCCCTTGTTCCAGCAGCACAGCCTGGCACCCAGGCATGGATCCCCTCAGCAGTGGGAAGCTCCTGGGCAGTGGAATGTTTTGGCTGCCTGAAATTGCATCCACAGGCAGAGTGTGACCAGTATTGATTAGGAACAGGAATTTTTTCCTGTGCTGGTGGAACAGCAACATTGCTGCAACTTTGCATGGAGCTGGAATTTACAGAATCCTTGGCAGCTTAGAGCTGGGTGTCTCTGCAGGCTGGGGGCTGCTGGTTTGGAGGGCAGGAAACAAAACAGTGATGGTTTGGATTGGAAAGGATCCTAAAGCTCATCCTGTTCCATCCTGTGCCGTGGGCAGGGACACCTCCCACTGTCCAGCCTGGCCTTGGACCCTCCAGGGATCCAGGGGCAGCCACAGCCTCCCCACCCTCACAGGGAACAATTCCTTCCCAATATCCCATCTAACTCTGCCCTCTGGCACTGGGAAGCCATTCCCTGTGTCCTGTCCCTCCATCCCTTGTCCCCAGTCTCTCTCCAGCTCTCCTGGAGCCCCTTTGGGCTCTGAGCTCTCCCTGGAGCCTTCTCCTCTCCAGGCTGGACATTCCCAGCTCTCCTAGCCTGGCTCCAGCCCTGGGAGCATCTCTGGTGCCTCCTCTGGCCTGGCTCCAGCAGCTCCAGGTCCTTCCTGTGCTGGGCCC
Source organism: Notiomystis cincta (assembly GCA_013398075.1). Taxonomy (NCBI): domain Eukaryota; kingdom Metazoa; phylum Chordata; class Aves; order Passeriformes; family Notiomystidae; genus Notiomystis; species Notiomystis cincta. The sequence continues at coordinate 10,628 of VZRX01005789.1, read as the reverse complement.
CAGGGCTGGGGCAGCTCTGAGGTGAGGTCTCACCTGAGGGGGGCACAGGGGCAGAATCCCCCCTGTCCTGCTGCCCATGCTGGGGCTCAGCCCAGAGCAGTTGATTTGTTGGGCTGCAGGGAAGGAAGAGCTTTGTCCTGGCCAAGCTGTTGGAGGAGAACAAGTCCCCTGCTCCTAAACAGAGGCTGGACACTCATTCATAAGTGCCTGAAATCTCCCAAATCCTCCCAGCTGCCTTGGTTTCCTGGCAGGGGGAGAAGAGCAAAGGATTTTCATGCTCCTTATCTCTGGGCCCAGAGCTCTGGTGGCTGACCTGTGTAATCTGTGGCAAAACAGGAGATTACTGAGGCTTCTCCTGATGTTCCAGTGCCTCTGCCTGGTGGGAATCTTGCTGAGCCTGTCCTTGCTTTCCCTTCCTCTCCTTGCCTCCCCTCCAGTCCCTCCAGTGCAAGTTCAGTGTAAATTAACACTGTTGGGAGTAAAATCCATGGTGATGTTCTTGTTATCCTGCTGTGGTCAGGGCCAAACTCTGCACGTGGGGCTTGGCTGCTTTTTCCAGATATTCCAGGCAGCATTTCCCAAGCTGCCTGTTGGATTTTGCAAACTCCCAAGCAAAATATTGCCTGTCTATAAAAATACATTTCTGAAATAGGATTTCTTTCTTTTTCTTTGTCTCAAAACACCCATCCTGGGATGGGTCCCTGGAGAGGAGTGAAGCAGCAGGACATTTTATCCCTGGATTTTGGGGTGGGTGGATGTTTTTACAGTTACCTGCCAAGGGGGGTCCTCCCATGGCTGCTATCCCTGCAAAGAAGGCAGCAAACCCCAGGTAGCTGTGGAGCTTTTCCACACCCACCAGATCCACCTGTTTGGAAACCAAAACGGATAATTAGTGATTGAGTTCATAGGAATGAATATGCACAAGACATTAATTGATTTTTTTTTTTTTTTGAT
>VZRX01005788.1:0-20037 GCA_013398075.1 Notiomystis cincta | reverse complement strand
TCTGTTTATAGGCATTTAATACTCCACAGATATAAATTATATTGTACCAAGGAAGAAGAGTTGCTGTCTGAAAATAAAGAGGCACAAAAAAGTATCACGAGGTCCCTGCTTCACTTCAGAACAGGGTTAAGTTCCTCTTCTGTTTGCAGAAGGAAATAGACCCTTTGTGGCTTCTGATAGTCAAGATAAAAAAACCCAAACAAACCACCTTCAATAGCAGGACTTGGGAAAGCAATGAAACCATCATAGATGGCAAACACTACAGCTCTGGACCTTCTCATGGGACAGTCTTTGAAGCATGTTGGCTCTGTGGGCACCAGTCAGTAACAATGTCCTCAGCCAACCTGGGAGCCCCCTCCCCAGTGCTCAGGACCCTGTTTCAGCCCCCCAGGGCCATCAGTCCCTGTTCTGGCAGCACTGCAGCGGTACTGGTCTCCACCCCATCTTTCCCCCATCTTCTTTTGCCAAACTTCATCACCTGGGGCTGTTGATGGACCAACCTGCACCCTATGGGTGAGGGTATGGCCAGTTCTGGGACATCTTCAAGCCTGGTTGCCCAGCTCTGGGGAATTTGCTGATCCACACTCTTGGGGACAGACTGTCACAGAGAAGGTGAACAACAGGGTTGTTCACCATGTTCAGCAAGTAATTAACAATAATTCTGTGCAGAAATGGAAGATGGCTTTGAATGCAGGGTTTTTACTTGGCTTAATTTTGATCAGTGTTTTCACTAACAATCTGGTGAGTGCAATAAAAGGTGTGATTATTAAAAATTTACTGGGGCTACCTAGGGGAAAGGTTGGAAAACAACATTAACAATGAAAAGGGTCATAACTGCATTTTACTAAAATTGGGATGCAATTCATTTTAAAAAAAAAGTGAAAGGGTCTGTGCTCGAGTAAAAACTACTAGATGAAGTAAGGGGTATGGAACATTAGTCCCTTGGAAAAGAATCTAATGGCAAGAACGAGAGAGCTGCATTGAACCATATCCAGGTATAATGTTACTCAGAAGAAGGTAGTCATCACACAGGAGTATACCTGGCAAGACACACAAATGAACATTTTCTGCTTCATCTGGCAGAGTAGAAGACTCAAGCTGGGGTGTGGCTACAAAACAGGCAGTCTAAAGGAGAGTAGTACAAATTACCAGAGGTTTTGAAAACATGATCTATGAGGAATAATTTAAAGAGTAGAAATTTCTTCCCCCTTAGAAGACTTGAGGGAGATCATGATAAAAAAACCTTCAAGTATCAAAGCCTGTTGTAAAAAGTGAGAAGGTATTCTATGTCTGTAGAATAAATTGTGACAAGAAACAATGAAGCTGAAAATTTAAACTGTGAAAAGTTAAGAAAAACAGAGTGCTGAGTATTTTGTTTTGAGTCTCTCCGCCACTGAGGTCTTTAGAAATATGCTAGACAGCCATCTGTCAGCAATGATAACATGTATAGTTAATCTTGTCTTCTGGGATGGACTGTCTCTTAGAGACCTTTCCAACAGTTTTTTAACATAGTTATTGCCAAATCCCAGCAGATCTTTAATGGGAACATTGGCAAGATTGTATGTACTGCAGTATCTGTAGAAGAAATACATAACATCTAGAAATATGGTCTACTGAATTTTCAGATTAATTGTGTAGGACTCTCTGCACTTAGCTCTTGTTGCTGCTGTACTTTGTGGGAAAAAAAAAGACACAGAATGTTACTGGTTTACAATGGTAGCTTAAACTAAATTACTAGTACAAGGTTTTCTGGAGAAACAGAAATTCAAGGACATTTGAAGGACAAAAAATGTCAGATAAAATGTTTGTTACTGCTACAAAACCCATGACAGAATTTGTTTGGAAGTATGAAAGATAACTTCAATGATACACTGTGAAATCTAAAGGCATATTCAGAGCTACTCTATGCTGAATACAGCATTTCTGAAGTGAAGTTTATTTTTCTGAACGGTAAAGAAAGAAAGATTTGTGGGAAAACAGTCTTAGAAAATAAACTAAACTTAAAAAAAGTTAAAGCATACAACACAGGGGAACTGAGCGTCAGTTTTTTGAAGACACTGACCACTTAGAGTTCTCTTTCCTTTTTATGTCAAAGGCAAGAAAGAAGCTGTCTAAGGATGGATTCCTGTTTCTGCCATTCTGGTCCTCTGATGAAAGATTTATAAAGTTCTGCAAAACAAAACAAGTATTTTGTTTGTTGGGGGTTTTTTGGAGGGGGAGGGTGTAGGTAATATAGAAATGGAACTGGTTTTGGCATATATATGACTACTGAACTGTGCCCTGTTGTAGTTAAGCTCAAGGGAAGATGTCAACTTGAGAAGGCCACTGTGAGTCCCATACCAGCTAAATGTTTTAGAGAACTGTTTCAACCACATTTGGCAAAGTGAGGTAACGTCAGAAGGTAGAAAAACGTAGCAATTTACCTAAAAGAAGATTTAGGTAAATTCTAAGAGGCTTTGGTGCCACAATGAAGGACAAATGGACATGTTACTGTTTAACAGGCGTTGGACAATTCACACAGATTTCTACATCAAAAGCCAATTCACCCCATGACTTGCAAAATTACTTTGAAGGCATTAGTTCCATCAGAAAGCACAGCTGCAACAGCAGTGCACAGTTGTAATGGTGCTTTATAAATGGCAGAGCTGTTGCAAGCTCACATACAATGCTGGTCATTGCAGTTAAAGCAGCAGTGTTTCAAGGGAAAGGATGGGACACTGGGCAGCAGTTATTGAGTGTTTTAAGAGTAAGACCAAATGACAGAGTCTATAAGGCTCAGGCATAAAGAGTGCAGAAGGAAGTGGTTGGGTTAAAAAAAAAAACAAAGGCAACAGCCCACGTGTATGGTAAATCTCACTGGAATCAGCAAGGTGGCACAGAGCCAACAGCAGGACTAAGAATGCTCTGGATATGTGCATCTGATCTGGACAGGTTGTGATTCCAGATGGCCAAAAGACAAATCACATCCAGTTTCAACATTTTAAATGTTTAATTTTATTAAAAAGTCCTAACGGAGCTTTTCTGAGCAGGAAATGGCATGATCACTGCTATGCACGGCTCCAGGTGGGAAAGAGTGCATTATTGTCATTTTTATTTTGAGCGAAGTCCTCCTGGTGTGGAGCAGCTGCGTGGTCCCCAGGCATGCTGAAAGGTGGCACTCCAGCAGGATGTCTGGAAGCACGGCTGGCGTGTCCCAGAAGGGGCTGCTCCAACCAGCTCTGCACAGACGGCTGGGAAAGCGCTGGTTCCCATGTTGGTCACTGGCGTTCAGAGTGCCAGCTTGGACGCCAGTCTGTCGGAATTTAAACTGCCTTCACAAGCGGTATGAACTTTATACATGAGAGGAGTAGGCAGCCTACGAGGGACCCAGCAGGGATGCTTTCCAAAATGATCTAAGGCACTGGAAAAAAAATGAAAGTAAAAAAGGTTTTTATTGCTAACATGAAGTACAGTTTGAAAAATGCAAAATAGAAAAACTTCATCACTGGATAAGTTTTCTAAAAACAGCTTCCTACCATTCACAGGTGGCACATCCCAGAGTGTACTTGATATTTAAAATAGTATGATCCTAAAAGTCCTTAGGGATTTCTTAAAGGGAAAAAGTTATTGAGAAAAACTTATTTGGACTTTTTTTTCTGTTCCATTTCTTCCTAAACTCTCTAACAATCTTCTTCCTTCTAATTAAAGGCCAATATACTGCAGCTTAATAACTGTCCACGATTCACTGAGAAAGAGAATGAGCTGTCTTATTCTACATAAAATCATCCATGAACTTCCATCTCATCATCATTTATTTTTAGAAGCAGGCTTGACAGCTCCTCTTCTGGGCCTTGCTGGCAACACGTTATATCTTGCCCCTCTGTGCATTGCACCTTGGACAACACCAGCACAGAGAATGCAGAGGACGGGACACTAGGGCAAAAAAAGGCTAAGGGTCCAAACTATTAAGCCTCACCAACTGGCCATGTCTGCCTGAGGAGATTTCTAGAATTATCTTTAATTAGTGGTAACAATTCTGTTGTCAGAAAGAAGAGATGGATATGAGAGTTGAAGCCCTTAGCCCCAGATGTGCTTTGCAGCTGGCAGGTAGAGCACAAAAAGCTTTTTTCAAAAGCCAGTAGCTACCTGTGGAAGGGCTTTGACTCCTCTCTTATGAGACATGGCCACCAGATGCCATAGAAAATTGCTTGGAAGTTTTAAGGCAGTAGGGAATACAGGCTTTGGCTTTCTTGTAGGGGTTTGCTTTAGTGGTTTTATCAGTGTCTGAGTTAAGCAGAAAGATATGTCTGGATGTCACCAGGTCTGAGGAGGTACATTGTTCTTGCACATAAGCACAGTATCTCTGTGTCTTCCTGTGACATAACATTACAGACCTCTTTTTACCTGAGCTGACAGTTCATTAAATAAGGGCAAACTATCCACACCACAGGTTGGAATATTCACTGCCAATGCTGCATAAATATAAACCCACAGGACTGCTCTGAGTACATGGGTCAACCATTCAGTCATACCAGCTAAACAGCTGTGAAGTAGCAACTGTGATTTGCCCACATCCCCTTAGTTAAACATTAGCCATGAATGCCTTACTTGAAGCTCTTTTGCAACAAGTTGACCTCTAAATTATCTTGTAGATCCATTAAACCCAGAGCTTTGTTTATATTAGAAATGCCAGAGAGGTTGTAATTTGCTGTTCTTTTTAGTTATGAATACCATGGATTGCAAGACGAAGTGGAGCAACACTGAACAATAAATGAAATTAGGGAACAGTTAACATCGATCAGTTCATGTCGGTTGCCAAGGGCAATCTTGGTGAGCCTAATGTTAAATTCTATTGAACAAATTAATGTGTAATTTCCTTATCATGAACAGTAGTTGATCAGAAGAAGCTTCAAGAGGTAAGGAGTGCTAATGGATCCTGAAATTGGATCCTAGCCATGGCAATGAGCCTGGAGCTGTGCATCACCATTAATGGATGGTCTATAAGTACAGTGTGAAGAGATAGCACATTGGTCACAGACACTTCTTCATACTGTATTTTCTTTATCAGCATTTCTTGTCTTTAGAGCATCTCTGCCTTCTTTCAAGATTTTTTTTTAAAAATACCATCAGGATTATTTATTTTCTTTACCTCTGTTTCTTCTACTTCCTTGCACTCTTCCTCCTTTGGTTTATTTTTAAAGGCACCTGAAATAAACCTGAAGAATTTTAGTAATCAGCTGTGTCAATTTCTGTAGCAGCATTGCCAGACAAGTATGTGTTCAGGCATGCAAAGCCCAACTGCTGAACTATCTTATTGGAGCTTATTCGTGATTTAGTGAAGGAAATAGAGCAAAGGGATGAAAAGGGAAGATGCTATTAATTAGCACCTCTTGGTACAAAATCAAAATCATCTCTTCTTTATTTTTTTTTTAATATGGGACAGAAAGCCAATTATATCAGAAATGCACCTGTGCTTCAACTTCATGTCATTATTTTTTCAGAGTCTATTTACTTGAACTGGGTTTTGAAACTGAAAATTGTTTTTCTTTCACTCGCAATCTAAAAGGCTTTAAAACTTCATATGGAAGTTGGACTTCTCATAAACCCTTCAAAATAGCCAATTCCATGTAACATAATTTCTTCAAAGAAACTAATAAACAGGAATGACTTCCACAATTTTTTCTTTTTTAGTAGGTTGTTTTACAAGTATATTTTCACAATATCACCATAAATGTTTTTCCTACTAAGAAAAGTTAGAGAAATTTTCTTCTGGTTCTGGAGATCTTTGTTTGTTTCTTTCTTTTGTAAGGTTAAAATGCCTTTCCAAATTTCCCAATGATGTTTAGAAAAGGCAGAGGTTTCAGTTCCAATAGAATCCAAACAGAATTATTTGATACCCTGGATACACAAACCCACCTACCAAGAGCAAACTGCGAGTAGAAATGGCAATTTTGACAGAAGTAATTTAGGAAATTAACTCACATAAATTCCTGTCACAGGGCAAAACTGTAGGATGAAGGAAAAAAAGGATGAGAGAGAATACACAAATATGAATGTTGAGGACTGAGGGGAGAAAGAGCAGTAGGGCACAGAAATGTCTTTGATGCACAATACAATGATTAGCTTCAATCTTCATTATGTTGTAGGTTTCCTCCATACTGCAGAAGCATTGGTATATCTCTTGTGTATTGAGAAGATGACGATATCAGCCAAGCATGATTCACAATTCTTATTGAGAAATTATTTTTTTACTTCTCCAGAGAAGGTAGCTTTTGTGATAAGGTTTTGCTGTGGTGTACTTTTACAAATATCACATATAATATACAATAGACCAAATATTTTCTTTACCACTGGTAAATACTCACTGTCATTATCAGTATTAAAGGTGTTTTATACATGGTCATAAGAAGATGAGCAGTATTCTTGTTCATTAATTCACAATAACAACCCTTTTTGATATATTCTTTAAACATAGCTCACAGAGGTATATTCTGTTTAAACAGCATGTGAGATCTGTTCCATGCAGAAAGAAAAAGTATACAAATAAGCCTTCATTCAGTTAAAAACAATTTTGAAAATTTTCTTACCTGTTTTTTGTACTGATCAAAATTATGCCTTCTCAATTCTTTTATTTTCTATAAGTTTAATTCCTCATTGGCTATTACCAATAATTATTCCTTCAGCTTTTTCTCCAGGATCTTTTATTCTAACATCTCAGCTTCCACTTTTGCCAAGAGTTTTGCTTCATTAATAAACTATTCATATCCATATATTCTCTTTAAGGTCCTGGTTGTTCTCAATGAATAAAAATTACAGTTCTGGTGATGCATTCTTTGGTTGATTACAGATTAACAACCTTTTGTTTGAGTGAAAGAATCCAAAATGATGCAAGAGAAACCCCCCCACATAGATAATATGGGAGGATGATGTCCTGTTGAAAGCAAATATCTCATAGTTGGAGGAACTGAAAGCCCTTGAGGCAGAACAGCACCGTTCTGCATGGAACAGACTCCTTGAGGTAATGGAAAGTACACTAAAAAATTTTGTGCAAACATTTGCATCCAGGCATGAAGGTTTATATCCCTGGTTTCCTAGAATTCCTAAAATAATCCATCTCTAGTGGTTCAATAAACAGTCCCAGAGTTCACTTAAAAATTTCGTCCCCACAGAATCACAGAATCACAGAATATGATGTCTTGGAAACGACTTACAGGAATCACCAAACCCAACTCCTGGCCATGGGAAAGATTACCCCCAAGAGTCATCTGAGAGCATTATCCAAATGTTACTTGGATTCTCTTAAACTGGTGCTGTAATCACTTCCCTGGGAAGCCTGTTCCAGAGCCTAACCACCCTCTGGGTGAAGAACCTTTTTCTAATATCCAACCTAAACCTCCCCTGAGAAAGTTTCAGGCCATTCCCTTGGGTCCTGTCACTGTCACCACAGAGCAGAGATCATTGCTGCCCCTCCTCTTCCCCTCATAAAGAAATTGTAACTGCAGTGAGGTCTCCTCTCAGTCTTCTTCAGGCTGAACAAGTGACCTCAGCTTCCCCTCAAGGCCCTTCAACATCCTCATTGTCTTCCTTTGGACACTCTAGTAATTTAATGTCTTTCTTACATTGCGGCACCCAAAACTGCCCTCAGCCCTCGAGGTGAGGCTGCCCCAGCTCAGAGCAGAGCAGGACAATCCCCTCCCTTGCCCAGCTGGTGATGTTGTCCCTGATATCCCCCAGGACAGGGTTGGTCCTNCCCTCCCTTGCCCAGCTGGTGATGTTGTCCCTGATATCCCCCAGGACAGGGTTGGTCCTCCTGGCTGCCAGGGCACTGCTGGCTCAGATTCAACTTTCCACTGACCAGGACCCCCATCTCCATTTCCATGGCACTGTTTTCCTGCACCTCATTCCACAGTATGCCTGTACATTCACAGCTGCCCCATCCAAGATGCAGAATCAAATGCATTTTCCCTTCTTGAACTTCATCTGATTGCTGATTGTCCAGCTCCCTAATTTGTTAAGATCTCTCTGCCTTCAAGAGAGTCAACAGCTCCTCCCAGTTTTGTACCATCTGCAAACCTCCTTGGTATCCCTTCCAGTCCTGTGTCTGGGTCATTTATGAAGATGTTGAAGAGCACAGGATTGAGGATGGAGCCCTGAGGAACCCCATTATTGCCAGGTGACCAGTCTGATGTCACCCCATTCACTATAACCCTTGGTGCCAGACCCATGATCCAATTGCTCACCCATCCCATGATGTCTTTATCCAGCTGTGTGCTGGACATTTTGTCCAAAAGGATGCTGACAAACAGAGCACCAACAGCTTTATGAAAACCAGAAACATCAAGTGGCTTCCCTTGATCAGCCACGTGAGTTACCTTGCCATAAACAAAATCAGGCTTGATAAGCAGGATTTTCCTCCATGAAGCTGTGCTGGCTGTGACCAGTTACTATGTTGACTGGATAAGGGAAACATTAAAGTCTTAAAAAAACCTAGAACAAGGTTATAACTCAGATAAAACTCAAACTTATTGGGTGCAACCAATAGTCAGAATACTAAAGAGGGAAAAAAAATTGAGCTAATGAACTGGTTTTTTCTGTCTTTCCTGCCAAACTAAATTCAAGTTAATATTCAACAACTGACACAAACACAGCAATTAATAAATGTTCTCCCTGCACAGGAATCTGCACAGGAATTCAAATTAAAATTGAGTATGGATTCCTGAAATTCTAACAACTTTGCACACAACATTTCACAACAAATTTGGAAAAAATCGACTACAAATGTATCATTCTTTGCTGCACTAATACTTAGGAAAAAAGTGGTGTGAAAATTTCATAGACCTACTTATAGGTATTTGTGGACTTTAGCAATGCATGGATTTGTTGTTTCTCTTCACCATAATAGCCATTATTACTGTGTTGGAGTTATGAGATGCTCTGATGAACTTGCCAACTTTGTTTGCACAAATGTTCATGTAGAATATGTTTATGTACCACAGGACTACTAATCACAGGTAACAACTTCTATATTTGATTTCACTGAAAAGTTAATACTCAGAATAAAACATTCCCAAGTCCATGCTTAGGAAACTCTACACAGCAAAGCTATTACTCAGCATCTGTCATGAGTTTACTGGTTTATTTAAAACAAAAGGAAGAAAAGCTGTTTGTGGATGACTGATCAGTTTGGAACCAACAACTTGCCACCTGTCCTGTACCAACAGGTCTCAGTAATTTAAACCACCTTAACTCTACATTCAGACTATTAAAAAATCAAAAAGATACTTAAGGGCTGGTTCCTCAGAGGGACAACACTGTAAAGACCTGAAGTGTCCAGAAATTGCTATCTCCAATTTTCCACAAAATGGAAACAATTAAGTACCAATAATGGGATGTACAGATGCTACAACATGGAGAAGCTGCTACTTACAGTAATTAATTGAAAATGCTGAGGACACAGGTGGGACTAAAACCAGTTATTTACCAAGACAGAGCAAAAAAAGTGCTCTAGCTGCTAACTCAGCCATCAGAAATAGCAATCCATCCTTGGATTGTGGTGTTTTAACAGGCATCCAAAGAGAACAGTAGCATTGTTCCTTAGAGCAACCTTCAGCAGCCTAACTTGGATGTGTGGTTATGTCAACCACTTCCCCATACTACTCAATCTCAAGTTATTGTGAGATGACACACAGAGAAAGTTTCTCTTTAGAGAAAATGCTTCAACACTTTACTTATTGACAAGAATTGCAACCCACATCTGCTAGTAGCCTTTGCAGTATTCCCACTGGCCCCTTAAACTGCAAAATCATAAGATATTCCTGAACAATGAAAATATGGTGACAGAGCCTGCAGGTGAACGGGTTTAAACCCTTACACACAGGACATATAGTCCTGTCCTGAGCAGCTCACTACTATTAACTTTGTATATGCCCAGAATTATAACATTGGGAAGTTAATTTTGGCAGGTTAAGATTACACAGCAATTGAGCAGAGATGGTGACAATTTCAGCAGGACGGTTGCAGGAGATTAAAATACTTTTAGAAATATAATATTAGAACCTTTGAGTCCTACAAACTTGTCAAAACATACTCACTGAGGATCTTTACCTGGTTGGCCAGCTTTCCTCTTCTGAGGATCCAGGCAGAAGAATGACCAGAAGTGCATGATTCCACCCATCACTACAGGAACCCTCATATTTTGGTTGAAAAGAAGATAAATACTATAGTCCTCAGTAAAATGGCAATTCTTTTCATTTTATTCTAATTTCTAGTCTCCAGGAATACTGTCTGAACATTACAAAAGCAATCATCAGAGATGAAAAAATTCTTGCTGTGTGCTCTCCAAATGTGGAAAACTCAACTGAGAAATTATCCCCAAGATAAATTATCCACAAGATAAAACATACTAGGCAATTGTTAATTTACTGGCTTTGGCCAGTTCTTCTGTCATTTCCAGGGCCTTGACTGTATGAATCCCATTCCTGGAGAACAATTGTTCATTATTTTCTTTCATTTTACAGCTGATTCCCATACATCTACATAGCAAGGCAGTTCCTCTAAAATTGTCTTTTGATGTGTATAATAGTTAATGGCTTCTCAAATAAAAACACAGGTGCATTAACCAAAGAGTTTAACAAATGCTTTTAATTATGGGAACTGGATGCAGAACACTCAACAACTGTGACCTTTGGTTCAGGCTCTGAGAGTCTCATTACAATAGAAATGTCCCAGCAGCAGCAGCAAACAAGGGTCAGCTTTGTGAAAGATACCTATCAGCAGCTGCTGTCAACAAGTCAAGGCAGAATTAAATACAGCAGCTAGAGTTTGAGAGTTGGTCTGACCTTGTACTCCTATCTGCATGGTCCCAGGATAAAAAAAAAAGTTGGTAATACCAACATTAAATGATCAACTGCTTCCCTCTAAGCAGGATAGTTCCTCTAAGCAAATAGGAATAAAATGTGTAATTTACTGAGGTTTCACTAACATTTTCATTGGAAGAAAATTCAAACTAAAACTTCATAATGAGGTGAATTTTAACTTCATATATACACCATGATCAAAGTTTTTATCTCATAATCTTCTCTAAGGTGAAATTTATATTGGATGTATTTTTAGTATATATCAGATAGTGCTTGACAGAAGGTGCCATGATGGAAGTGGACATTAAAAAATTATTTATTATGAAGTGTTCATTTTATTGGATGGAGCAGCTTTATAGTTTGCTGGCAGTGAGGTACTAACGGAACTAAACCTTCTGGAAGAGATGGAAATACAGCACCACAAGTTTAATGGAGCAAATTCAAGTATTTTTAGCTTGAGGTAGCTCTGGCTGAAGTCTGGAGAAAGTGGGACAGTCTTCCAGAAGGTCATGAGTTTGTAACATATCATTATTTGACATAGATCTGGATGCAAAATGGCTACTCCCTCAGAAGAACAAGAGCTCCTGGTTCCAGTCTGTCCTAGGACAGGACAATTGCCAGCAGATGCCCTTCTGGAAGCTCCTGTACACTGCTGGTTCTTATGAGCCTGATGGTTTCAGTGCAGGCAGAGCACTGGAAATGCAGGGCCTGGATTTATGAGCACCAAAGCTTCCAGGTCTTGGAAGGGTCTGAGCATGTTTCCAAACTCTGGGATACTGCAGGCTGCTTCCCTGCAGACACCTGAATCCCACTGTCCCCAGCTTCTGGGTGAGCTCCTGGGGTGTGGGGCAGCCAGCAGCCAGTGGGGTGCACAGACATGGCACAGATACAACACCTTAAACCTGGTGTGCACCTTGGTGAGTGACCCAGGGGATTCCTGCTTCATCTGAAGGCCTGTACTGACTTCATGCTTAACCCTGGGCAACATTTATTTAACCTCTGTATGACTCAATTTCCCTGACTGTAGTGTGACTATACAATAATATTTCCCCAGCTTTAAAGACTGTTATGCATACAAATCTCTGGAGCATGTGGAATTGTATCATTATTATTATAGCCATTTTTCAGATTTGGAAATCTAATAACCCCCTCATCTGTGTTATCTTTTGTGGACATATGTGTTCTATTTTACCTGCTTCTGGAAGCAGCCCTATCATTCGACCATGTTTGCTTAACCAAGTATCTCTTTATTTTAAATTTATATGTCAGTAAACTCCTATAGTTTATTGATGCTTGAAATAGTAGCTTGATTTCTGTTCTCATCTCATATATCACAACAATTTTTTTGCTAATTCATACATCATTGTCAACAAATGTATTTGACATACATTACCCTGATGTATTTTAAAAAGACATTAGACAGAAAAGTAGTCAAAGACCTATATTTCACTAAGGAACTAACTTTAAGGGATTTCAGGTTCTTTCCATTCTATGGAACAGAAAGAGTAACTATGATGCTCTACATCAATATGAAGACATTTAGCACTCAAAATCTGAATCCTTAAATAGGAATCAAACTTAGATCAGAAGATTGCATGCTGAGTTTTGCAACAGTACTAAAAATTTCCCACATGATATTCATTGAAAATAGATAAATATTAAAATTGTAGCAAATATCTTGAAGATGACAAAACTAAGCTGCAGATACCTTTGCATTTTACACATCTGTCACCAAATTACATGCAGCAGTGTCAGTACTATGTGGACAGTCTTTCATACTCTTTGGAAGAATTCAGTCCCTTAACCCTTATTCAAGATATTTTTTTCTCAGTTATGATAGGACAAGCTGCACCCCACTCATTCAATACATTAATAACATACATTACAATGTAAGCATATCCACCAGTAGATATTTGCTTGGTTTTCTCCCCAGAATACCATCTGCACAATCACAGACCATTTAATGAGTGTTTTGATTAGGGGTAGTTTAGGTCCCTCATTTGATATAAATTATTTTGCAACAGTGTTTTGAAAAAGTGGTTCAGTATTTCATACCTGAACTGTTTGCTATCTTGTGGTACATAATTAAAGCTTTATGAATGCCTATATGAAATAATGTGAACTTTTGAGAATTCTGTGCTTCATTCATGCACCAAAAGAATGCCAAAAGAAAGTCATGGTCAATCTATGGTCACTTTTCAGCATGGTAGAAGGTTAGCAGATGAATTTCTAAAGATTCTATATGAGGATCACTGTTTAATATGTTTACATTTATCTACAAATTGCAGAGCAACAAGTTAAAAAAATGAGTGAATAACCCAAATCATAGCAACTTTTGGTTAAATCTGGAGAGGCCAGAATAGAACGTAAAAAGGACTGAATCAAGCTACAAGAATTGTCAACACAGTGTAAGAAAACATCCCTGCTGATAACTGGAAATCCACTTGAAGAAAATATAATATGTTGTAAATAATGTTACATGTATAATCCTGTCTTTAACAATGAGCTGAGCAGTATTCTGTGCTCGTGATCCGTAATGCAAAAATACAGACTGCTCAAAGGTCTCATGGTGAAGGGAGAAAGGAAATGTTAGGGACTGCTTAGCATGAACTTTTGCTCCATGTACAACTGTTCTGAAAGGAAGCAAATAGGTTCCTGCAGTACATAAAAAATGAGATGGTAAATAACACAGAAAATGCCACATACTTCTTGCTTTAGACTGGTGTCTTATCAGAGAAGCATACTGCAAAAATAGATGGATTAAATGAAGATAGATAGGAATAAGTTATTGGTATGGGAAAAAGTCTCTGCTTCAAAGACTAAAAGATTATTGTGTTAAATGATTAAAAGAGAATGTGATAAAATTGCATGAAATAAGATTGAACTGAGAAAGTAGACTTTACAGGAAATCACCCTTCAACATACTGAAAGTAAATGTTTCTAAAGCAATAAACATAATTTCTACACAACTTGTGATTACATAAGGGAAGTTATTTCCAGAACATGGCTTTGACTACTGAAATTGAGAAAACTTGAAAGTGTTTGGATGAACAGGTGATGAATGGCACAGTAATATCACTTGTACATATTCACTCTCACATTTCAGGTTTCTTTTTTTTTTCTGTGATATTTGGGGTTCGATTCAGTCACGTGGCTCTCAGCACACATTTGAGACCAGTGCAATTTGAGACCCTGCAGGATATACTATGTCATATTGGACACAAAGTGATGACTTGGTTACAGTGTGGAGTCTCAGATGACTCTAGACACCCTAGACATCTACATGCCTTAAAACTTGTCCCTGTCTCAGAGGAAAGTCTGATCTACAGCAGCCACAGGTCTACTGTAGTGAGAAAGATCACAAGTTTCTACTGAGTGTTTCCACAGGAATGAACAACGACTCGGTGAAGGAAAAACATTCACAGTGAACACCAAAGAGGAAATGACTGAAAACCAACCTGCAGCCAAACCATTATTTTTAGCAATATACTCATCAGAGAACCCAGATTCTGCAAGACAAACTCCAAAGGGAGAGGAAGATAGAAATTGTTCAATTCTCCCCTTGGTCACCTCTCTCCACCTTACAGGAGACCATGCAGCTCTGAAGGTCAGTGACAAAGCTACTGCCTGCTGGCTTGCAGGTCTATGAGATTGCCTCAGGTAACTGATAATTATTTTTATAGTTATACTTCTAGGAAAAGCTATTATGTTCAGGCCTGAGGGAGGGTATTCTGCTCACTTCAAACCATTTTCTTTATGGTTAAATTTCTTCTTTAGGTTCTGTTTAACTACTATAAGCCAGTAAGGACCATTTTGTCTCATTTTCCAATTAAGGAAATGCTGAAAAAGGACGGAATGTAAAATGTTGGTTTACCCCGGTATGGAAATCTGATTTGTGCCAAACAAATGAAGAAAGTATTATACTTATTTAGAACATAAGATACTATCAGGAATATAAACACACTGCTTCATGAATGTTACATTTGTATGTGTAAAAAAAGACTGTTTTTATTTGAAGGAAATATCTTATTAATTTATTTATTTTAATTAAAACCCCAAAAGATCCTACATCCTAACAAGAACAAACAATGGCATTCATCATAAACAATGGAAATATTTGAAGTTTGCAAGCACATAAACAGATTTCCTTTAAAATGGTAAGTTTTTTCCAAACCCTCTGTCATGTATAGAAGAAAGTTTAATGGCCATGTTACCTGAAAATGCACATCTATAATGGGGAAACAGACAACTTGTGTAGCGTCTGTTCTGAGGTAATTTTCTATCCCATTGTCATTAAGTAGAAGATGAATCCTTTAATTATACTTTAAAATTCAGTCATGCTGTTATCCCACTAGTTAATTCAATTAAAATGAACCCTTGTTAATTCAATCAAAAGAAATCAAACCAACTCTTGAACTGTTTTTCTTCCTTGTGTTTTTCTTTTGGAGGAGGTCTGAGGGGATAAAGGGAAGAAGGATGAACTAACACCAGGGTGCTTGTGCCTAGACCCTGACAAAGCAAACCTTACACCCTTTCATGCATATACAGCAGCTCCCTGTAGGAAGGGGCCCTTCACTATTTCAGTAGCTTTTCCACATGCTCTGAGTTTTGTCTGTAACCCCCTTGCCCATGTGGAAGCAATAAAGCTATCATCAAATTATTGGATATCAGATTAAAAATGGTGATGGGAATGGGGGATGATTTATTTTCTATGACGTGCATTTTTGTTTATGCATTCATGAAAGCCATGTCTGCAAGATCTGTAATGCCAGCTTGCACACACTGCACAAATATGAATAAATGAATAATTGTTTTGATACTATTAAGCAGCATGTGTGATGTAGCAGAGCAACATCTGTTATTAACGGTATAAACAAAAGGAGTTTTTACTGATTGCGTGTCATTCCGCATACGGGAACAATGTAATAGGCCCAATTTGGTAACTCGCTGCAGACAGCAGGAGGGATTGTGCAGGCCTGCTGTGAAAAACAGGAACAAGATTAGAGCAACAGTTCTTTCAAATGTGGAGAGCAAAAAAGCTCTATAAAAGTGCTAGAGGAGGAAAGAATAAAATGTATATAGAATTGCTTGAGCTCATAGAAACCATTTCTCTTTTTGAATGTTATCATCTTCCCTTTACTTTTTCCTGTGTCCTGCAGTGAGCTGAATAGCAGCAGCTAAGTAACCTGGATTTCAGAGGAATCTGTCAATGCTAAATACTTTTAGGCACCACCTAAGATAATAACCATATAGTTATAATATCCTTTATGACACCAGGAACTAGGAAGGATAAAAATGAGTATTTCCTGTTCTAAATGTATTAATGAATCTTGATGCAAAGGATGATAATGTGTACTGGGGGTTACACAAAATGCAGAATGTCATTTTGGCTATATAGTTGAGCAGAAAAAGTATCTCACTGCTGCTTAGAGATGTGATATGACTCAACACAACCAGCACTGTCCTCACTGAAGCCATCATTGGCCCTTTTCTGACCCCAAGATGAACTTTTTCAAGAAAATATGCCAACAGAAAAGACAACTCTAAGGTTACTTTTCTATTGGTTAAGATCTGTAAGTTACTTTTCTGTGGGGAGGAATGAACACAAGAGTAAATACAAGAGAAGTCAATGGATTACACAGATGAAGTTGCCTGTTTTGGATGCTGCTTGCTATTTAATGAACTAGATGGTGAAATTGGACCTTTCTTCCACCAAAGTGATTTATAAATCAGTATGTCACAGTGTCTGTCTGGATGTTTCCTCACTGGTTTTACTGCATTAGCACTCTTTTTCAACCACTTTTGTATGATTATTTACTTCCAACTCTTGATTGGAAGCCCTCAGGTGTCTCTAAAATTAGCCCTGAGCTCCTCACTCAGCACCATCCAGTTGCAGTATCCTTATCTGACTTATCTATAGCTACCTCATCACTTGATCTCCAAGTCTATCATATATTTAAAACCATGCCCAAAATGAAATCCCCTTTCTTAGCTAAACATATCAAATGGCTGCCCTTCAGCAGTGAAAAATTACAGTGGAACATCACAACAAAAGCAGCAAAGTACTTAGGAGAAAGAGTAGTACAGCTATGTAAAAATGGGGGACTTCCCCTCCTCTGCATTGGCCAGCACTGACTCACTCCATTTCTCACTCAGAACAACAAGAATTCTGCTCCTTTCATCCCACCTCCAGATGATATGGACTCTCAGTCCTGAGCTTGCCTTCTTTAGAATGCAGTCATGAATAGGCTTTCAGTTGCACAGTGTGTCTGAGAAAACAAGTAAATGCTTATGTTCTCTGACTTGTATAATTCTTTGCTTTCATTCAAATATCTAGTTGTTTGGGGTTTTTCTAACATGCATGGAAATGTAAATGTCTCTTTCAATTATTTCATGTATAACAGAAACTTGGAAATTTGTTGTATTTTAACTTCTGAACAAGGCAATAAAATGTATTCCATGCCCATCATTTGTCTTTTCATTTAACTTTTGAATTATTTGTGTACAAAACTGAGAGCATCATACTGAGCTCATGACATCACTGTAAATATAAGCAAGTTTTTCTAGTGAACATTCTGAGAGTTGTAGTAAACTGACAAGTGCGAGTCTTGCACGGATATGAATATGAATGCTTCCTTTTCTTCCTTCTTGATGAGCCAGAGTGGTTTCCAGAGAAAGGTATAGGACATTTCCATGAATATTCCAGTGTGGTAAACATAATCACTAAAAGATACAGCAATCCCAGGGAGAGGCACCTTCAATAACTATCAGCTAATATTTAACCTGAATCATCAGTGAGTCTTAGAAGTCTTCCTAGAACAGATGTCAATAAATATTTTTATCTACTGCTTAATCCAGCATTTAGTACAGAACTGACAGGTCAAACAGAAAGATTACAGCTTGTAGGACTGGGATAGCAATCTCATTCTTGAAGTAAATCCAAAAGTATTTGAAAGAATAGTGGGGGTGAAAGAGGGATGTTTGTTATTTTGTAAGCAATTAAAACCTGTCTCTACCTGATGCCAAAAGGACAAAGTAGTAAATGTTATACTGTCAATCAGAATTAAGCTAGCATGTACCATGGGAGGATTTTTAAATTATCACAGCAGGTTCTCATTCTAGTATTGCCTATTGAATACACCTTATCTCTCAAAGATTCAGTATTAGAAAAAACACCCTGTAGTCTATTTCATCCATTCCACACCAAAAAAAAATATAAAACACCATGGGGAGATCCTAAAATCCCCACAGATACCAAGGGGAGAACATCTTTGGCAAAACAGAAGAAATGGAAAATCTGACCACTAGCTTTTCAGAAGTTCAGTCACATCCTTCAAAGCACGGCTTTAATGCAGCTTCTATGCACCTTAGAGGAAATGGAGCAAAACCTGTGATAGCAGACATAAATTTTGTGGAAGGCAAAAACCAAAATGACAGTCTGCTCTCTGCTTTATGAAATCAGAATGCCAGACAATCTGTGTTGCTAAAAAAATGCATTTTACTATAAAGGAGAATCTTAGTTTCTGAGAAAGGCACTACAACCCCACTGACCATTCTCCTTTCCTGGCATTAAGGAGAAACATAAACTATCCCCTGATGCATTCATTTCTGTGGCATTAAATGTCTTTGCAGGACATACAGTCATAGCATGAACTCTTTATAAACTACCACAGAAAATAAGACATTTTGATATCTGAGATGAGTGACACAAAAGCTTATTTTCACTAGGATGTCTCATAAACCAGGGTACAGTTCAATGCTACAACAACTGATATATCTTAATATATAAGTTGATCCTTAGGAATTTTTTTCTAAATTGTTGTTGGATAAAACTATGCAACACTGTGGTCACAGAATTGGTGCAAAGTTAATATAGCTTCAGAAAGGAGTCACAGTCCACACATTCCAGTCTGAAAAATATTGGAAGAAAGGAATAAATAAAAAGAATATGACTTTTGAAATTAAAAAAAAAAAAACCACAACTCCCTCAGAAAGTACTTTCAAGATCCAGTATCCAGAAAGAGAAATTTTTCAGATAAAGCACCAAATGCAAAAATAAAGCACAATTATTTTCGTGCACATTTTGAGAAATACATTTTGTCCACTATTGCATAAAAAAATTTACAGCATTTTCACTGACATAAATGTCTGTGACTCAATTTGCATAAAAGAGAAAGAAACCAGGAGTTGTTATGGCAGCAGAGAGCAGGAACATGGTAGTAAATCTTTCTTCCATCCTATGTTAATTAAATGTACCACAGTGTGTGAAGTAGCTCTCAGCAAACTTGTATTTTAAAATTCTTGAGTGTAATTGAAAAACTCATTGCAAAGAATGCAAACGGCTGCTGGACAGATCAAAGAGCATATGAAGAGTTATTTAGCAGGTTTGCTAATGGAAAGATAATGGCTTTTATGAAGATGATGGAACAAAAATAAAGCAGCAGACCTGAGGATAAATTAAAAGATGGAAAGAGGCCTTGTAAAATGAAACAGTAACACAAATCCATTAGCTGTAAACACTGGGTAATATTAATCCTGTAAATGGTACTCCACGTCCATTTTGTGCATCATCTTGGGTGAAAGGTGGTAGCTTGTAGCAGAAAATAGGTGCTCTTTTATTTTAATGGTCTTGAATAAGGCTGTTGGCCATATTGACAGCTGTGCCGAGTAGCAGCTGGTAGCTAGGCAAAGTTGTTTAATGTTTATAACAATGAATAATAGATTTGTATGGCTTAGAACTAAAAGCTTTTTTATAAGTATCTAGAATAAATATTCTAAAATGTTGGAAAAATATTAATTCAAAGGTAGTTTTTTTATATAAATGAAGTTTTATTGAAAGAAAAGACAGAAAAAGGATGAAGGCAATTTTCCACACCACACACTCAGAATCATTAATCATATACTCACTCAGAACCATAAAGTTAAAAAAGGAAAGTCTCACTCAGAACCATAAAGTTGAAAAATTAAATATTTTATTTACATTAAATAATTATATTAAATGAGGGAAATGCAAAGGAAGAGGATATGGGGCTTGATCTGGCTCCAGATGTTTTTGGTAAGAACTGATCTGAATGAACAGTTTGTTAAAAACATATTAAGAAACATGAAGGCAGGTGAATCCATTATTTTATTATGAAATGTTATGGGGTCAGGTTTTTGTTCTTCAATCAATTAAAAGAAATTTAGGAGATTAACCTTCCTT
>VZRX01005784.1:54229-85922 GCA_013398075.1 Notiomystis cincta | reverse complement strand
AAAGCCTCTTGCACTGCTCTGCATTGAAGCCTCTGCCAGGTGGAGCTGTGCAGGGATGGGATCAGGGCACGCCTGTTCAGAGCGAGCTGCAGCTCCAACAGTTGGTGCTGCAGCTCAGGGTGGGTGCTCAGAGCAGTGCAGGTGTGCTCCTGTTCATCAGCACACAGGGAAATGGGAGCAGGTTGTGGCTGTGCAGGGATGGGCATGGGAGGTTTGCCCCGAGGAGCACCAGAGGTTTCTGCCCAGGACCTCAGTGCTGGGCTGTGAGACTCAACATCTGTGCAAACCCAACCTGTCCTCTCTGTTCTCAGGACAGAGCAGATCTCGGACCCTGCTGAAGCCAAGCAAAGCCCCGCTGGTTCTGCTGCCCTTCTCAAAGACCCTGGCAGAGCCCTGCAGAGGTGCTGCAGCTTTGGGGCTGCAGATGGGAGGCTGCACGTGGTGCAGGTTGTTGGGGCATGTCCGTGCCCTGGCTCCAGAGCTCGGGCTCAGGAGCACCTGCACGGGGCTCTCTGTGCTGTGAGTCTCTCCAGAGAGTTTTCCATGCCAGTGCTCCTAGCAAACAGCCACCCTTTGATCCGTGGGGAAATAGGCCCTGGGAGATAATCTAAATAGCAAAGCAAAGCAGGAACCAAACTGCTCTTTCTGTGCATCTTTGTTGCATTAGAACTTAATTTACTTTATGCATAGAACTGCTTTGACTTTACCTGGAGACGAGGTGCAATTTGGATTGCTTTTTTTTTCTTTTAAAGAAGTCCCATTATCAGTATTAAACTGTTTCATGCCTATAAAACCAGGCTGTAGATTAATCATTATCCCCTTTATTTTTTTTTTCAATCAGGCTGAAGCATGGGCTTCTACAACTTGTTTAGTTTGGAGTCACTGAAATTAAAAATTAATTAATTGCAAACATTTTATTTGTCAAGTTATTCTTTCAAATACTTGGGTAATATAAATATGGCTTATCCTATTCTGCAAGTAGATGTTAATGTTCTCTTGTCTTTTCAAGTCAGAGGCACAATAGGCATGTCCCAGGAAAAGCACAGCTTAGTTTAAAACCCATCTTTTTACTCCATTAAGCCATCCCAAATTGTTTGAGCAGCAGTGATATATCTGTGATTTGTCAGTGGGAACTCTGACTTCTGAGGAAATGAAAGCCAGAGTAAATAAAAGCAGGTACATCAAATTAGGTGTACAAATTAAGTCACAAGATTTAGGTTCCTAAGTAAGTTCTGACCTGATTTTTCTTGGTGTCAATCTCTTGCTGTTCCCATCTGCCTCACCAGGACAGGTGGGGTTTCTAAAAATACACCTGGGAATGGAGCTTTAAACACCTCATTCTGGAAATAAAGCAAGGTAAACATTGTTAAGTGCTGGAACCGAGCTTGAATCTCTGAGGTTTGGATTAGATACCAGGAAGAAATACTTTACTCAGGGAGTGGGGAAATCCTGGGATGGAATTCCCAGAGAAGCTGTGGCTGCCCCTGGATCCCCAAGTCCAAGNCCAAACCACTCTGGGATTCTCTGTTCTGATTTGCAATCTGTTGAAGGCTCTTGCATGAAAACTTGAAATTTCAAGTCTGGTCCAGTGGCATCAATAGTGAGAGTTTAATTCTTAAACAAAGCTTAATTCTACCTAAAAACCAAGTTCAAATAAAACTGTTTAAGTTGACTCCTGTAGGTTGATGTTCATTTTCTGTCTGATACCTGTCAGAATTATGGGATGCCCAACATCAGCTGCCCATTAAGTTTTCACTCTGCCTAAACCTGGCTCATGTCTGTGCTGGGATTCTTTTCTTTTCCCTAAATACTGTTGTCTAATGAGGAGAAGTCACTTTCCACCCCTCCAGATTTTAATTAGAGAGCTTGATTAATGCAGAATTCTATTCTGTCTTAACTGTAAACCCCCACAGACTTTGTTAAATTCTGTTGTCTGTGGGTCAGAGTTTAGAGCAGTGATTGGTCTCTAAAGGAGTTAATACTTTGGACAGTGGGGGCTCAGTAAAGCAAGTGCATTAATATTTTCATCAATTCCAGCTAACTTACAGTATTTCACTGGTCAGATCTAATTTGCTTGATGAGACATCACTGAAAGATGTTATCTATAGTGTAAGCTTAGGAATTGATTGTAACACATAATTCAAGGGCACTGTTTCATGCCTAGGGCAAGAAATGCTATTTTTCTCTTCATTTCATTTGCTCTTTTATAATAGCTTACCTTTTCCAAACTATATCCACCAGATCTGTTTGTAGATTTGCAGAGAAGCAAAAAATGCAATAATAAACCACCCTAAACTATTTTTTCTTTCACCTGGCTCCCCTGTAAAATTGTGTTTATATTTGCCAAGGTGTATTGGAATGTGGGAAACTCTCAGGCAAGTGGGATATCAGTTTTTATCTGCATTCAAAGCTACTGTGGTTAGTGTGGTTATCTTGTTCCTTAATCATTAAAAGAAAAGAGACATCAGAGTTTTACCAATATTGTGAAATTCACATTAAACAGGCTCTGCTGATACTTTATATATGTATTATTGTATGTATATACACATACAAGTAAACACAGCAGTTAATCTTTAGCTCATATCAGTTTAGGGTGTATCTTAAAGCTGAATCTTCAGCTCCCAGACTGAAATTCTTACATTAATTGGCTTAAAAATGTCCCCTCTGTACACTTTCTGTCTCGTGTAAGTCTGGACACAACCTTTTAAGGAGTGCTGTTGGTTTTGTTAAGCAAATCCCATGTATTTGCCTGGTTTGGACACTCCATGGTGGATTTTCCCCCTGTAATAAGAGAGAATGGACTGTGATGAGTCAGCTGAATACTTAAAGTACCCAGGAAATGTGCTGCTGTGTGTGTGCCCTTATCAGTGCAGCTCCCCTGGGACTGCAGACACCAATCCACAGTTTCCCCCACAGCTGTCGGTCTGATGGGCCAGGAAATGCTGACTTTCCAAGTATTAAAACAAACCATCAGTACTTTTCCACAGTGCCCGTGAAAATTTCAGATTTCAGACAGTTCAAGCATCATTGACCTCGGATGCATGTAATTTAGGAGGATTTTTGTACATTTGCTTGTTCTGTAAATGCTGTTAGCTCAGTTAGCCAAGTTGTAAGTAATGCTAAAATGCTGTACTCGAGTGCACTCTTCAGCTGCTGCTGGCCACAGGAATAATTTGGATTGCAGTTGGCATTGTATTTTTGGATTTTCTAAGATTCAAGTGATTAGCAAAGTCAGAATTTATCAGGGCAGAGCAAAACAGCCAAGAAAAGAAAATTAATTCTAAGAAAGTTGGTTCTATATCCATGATCATAACCTGTCCATCTTGCTGCCTGCAGTAGGGGCTTGTGTCTCCCTCTCTTGTTTCTTTATTTTCCTGGGAAAAGGTTTCCCTTTCCATAGCCAACGTTGAAGCTGTTTGTCCTCCTGCCCTCATTTCACAAAATCCCCGAGGCTTTTACATGTGCAAATTTATTCCTATCATCACTGCCTGGTGATTGGCACTGCCAAACTCTTCCATGTGATTTAATGTCAAATGAATCATTAACTACTGAAGAAGCAGTAAGGAATTTAGTCCAGATAACTCTTTTCCTGATCAAATACCAGTCTGACTTGTCAAAAACTTGAGGTTTTGGAAAGCCAGACTCCACCCATCATATCCATATCAGCATCACTGCAAGGTGAGAGCTTGTGTCACTTCTGTCACATGAGGCAGGATTCCCTTTTTGTCTTGGTGCCTGTGAGCTCTTCTCCATTTTCCTCCAACACACCATAGATTGACATTTTTGGTTGATATTTTACTTTTTCTTTTTTTAATTGCAGCAGCAGAGTTGGTTATTGGCCATTAGGATGCATCCAGTGGCCTCTTTGTGCAGTGGCTCGTGGAGAAACTGTTCTGTGGATGTGCCTGTAGTGCCCATGCAGAATCTGATGGCCCATGACCATAAGGGACTCGAATCACTGAAGAAATGAATGCTCCCAGTGCTCTGATTGTGCTTTTTAATTCAGCCTCTGTGGAGATCCAGTATTGTTTTCTGGCGTTCATTTCTCATTCCAGCAAAATTATCTGACTCTTCATGTGAGGTTATGCACTGAATATATTTGGTGCCCCTCATTGTCAGCTCAGGATTTAACACTTCCCTTTGACTGAAATTGCCGTTATAGGTGCTGTTGTCACAGTTCAAATTAATTTCCTGTTTAACAGGGATACTAATGAGCTCCAGTGAGTTGTAACTGCAGTGGGAGTCTGCTCAGCTAAAAACCACAAAGTAAATTGGGGGTCTTTTGATTTCTTAGTGTTAGGACTGCCTTTCTTATAGTGGAGGCTCTATTATTCTTGGGGGTTTTTCGAATGACATTTAGCATGGATTGAATTACATCTGCTGTTGTCTATATCTGGGCAGAAGAGCAGAAGATATAGTTGTCACATTTTAATTAAAAATAAAAAAAAGTAGGTTGCCTGGATCTGTTAATAAATTTTAGGAGCTAAAGAACTGCAGGACATGTTGGTCAGACACACATGCCCACCTTTCTCAGGATGTGTCTAATGAGAACAGTTACCAGAGCAGCATTTTCTCTTAGATGAACCCCGTTACTGATGAGAAGAGGAAAGATATTCCTCTTCATTATCACATCAGAGTTCAGAAGCCATAAATAGCTTTATTTTCAGAAAGATTTTACTGCATGTCCGGTGCTGTGTTAAGGAGCTGGGTTTGTAGAAGTCTCTGGAAGATTTCTGCCTTGATTCAGGCTCTGGCATTTTAAGTCACCTGTTCTTTCTGTGCTTCAGGTTCAGTGAGGATAACACTGATTTCTCTTCAGGAAGGAACATTCTGATGAAGTCTTTGGAAATTAATCCAGAAAGTAAATTGCTTCTAAGAGAGCATTAAATTTAGGCAATTAAACCTCCCCACAGTAACATATAATAAAGAAAATAATAGTAATAAATTTCTCCATCTCAGGCATTTAATTTTAAATAAAAATTTTCTATTACCTAAACCTTTTTCAAAATAACATTCCATAGATTCTGGCAATTATGTTGAGGCTGAACGGAATGTTCCAAGTTAATTTTGGTCCTTTCTTATACCAAGTAGCAGCAAAAAAAAATGTAGTTTTCCTGCTACAGAGCATTTTAAGGGAGTATTTGCTGCCATAATTTAAGAAAAGGAATTAGACTACTGCTCTAGAAAGGAAGGAAGATCTCTGACTTGTAATGAGCAATCCCTAGGACTGTGTTTGTCTTGGTTTCCATCCCCGTGATCAGAGCTGGCTGAGGTCATAAAGCCTTTGGATCCCGTCCTGCAGAAACAGAGATAGGTCTGAGTTTTGCATAAGTATTTTCAGAACATTTTATCTTCCCCAGATCTGTCCCCTCTGAGCTCAGTGTGCTTTACTAGCATGATCTGGGCTGATTTCTGGGTGATTCCTTTACAAGCACGGGAGTCAGTTCTCTGTGGAGGAGATGGGAGGGGAAGCACGGAACTGAGCACGGGGCAGAGCCTGCTGGATCCTGCAGGCACCTTCCACACGTGTCAGACCTCTTCCCAAAAGGCAGGAGTTACCTTGCCTCCCTCTCTCACACAAATAATAAACAATGTGCAATTAGCCAGACAACAAACAGCTGAAAAGTGCGGCAAAGCGTGGTGAGAGCCTGCGAGGGCGGCCGGCCGTGCCCTGGCATCCATCGAGGGGAGGAACATTCCAGAGTACACCTGGCAGGGCTGGGCTTAAGGAGCAGACCCACTTGACAAATTTCACCTCCCTTTCTGCTCATCTGTAAGCTTTCATTGCTGTGAATTTCCTCTCCTGAATTACCTGTGCAGTATTTCCTGCAGTCTGATGTCAGCTTGGAACTGGCTCAGATGTTCAGGTTTTCTCATTACCAGCACTGCCTGGTTGCCCACTGAGTTAAATGCTCCAAGTTTTGTACTGCCAGGCAAAATTTACCTGCAAAGAGGCAGTGACCCCGTGCCAGAATTAGGTTGCTATCCAGAATCCTTACTGCTCTTTGCACAGAGAAATAAAATTCCTCATCCAAAATGCTGGCACTGAGCAAAGGAATTAGGGAAGAGTTGCCACTGAGCAAAGCAAATTAAGGAATGATGGCACAGTGATGGTTCCCTTATCAGGCTGATGCTGATTAGATTTGATGTTACACAAACCCATGTTCATATAATGTTACTGAAGACATGCAGATGTTTCATTCACATTATTACTGAACTTCCCCCAGGCATTTGGTTCATATTAGGGCGCTGTCCTGGCATGATGGGATGTTATCCCTGCATTTCAGTCCTGGTATTTATGGGGAAATTTACAGGGATTTAGTTTCTATTCACTTCCTCTTATGAAGGTCATTTGGGAAAAGTAAAAAAAAAAAAAAATAAAAATAAAAATAAAGAATAGACACACGTGGAGACAGCTGTCCTGGTGAGTCCTGAGAAGGTGGCCACGATGTCAGGAAAGTCATGTCTCTGATGATGCTACATTGTTTGTATAGTTATTAAAAGAAATAACAGGTCAAGAATGGATATCTAATTATATTTCTGGTTTTCAGCTTCCTACTGCCCTTTCATTATAGCTTACAGGCCCAGTGACATGTATTTTCTCTTTTACTTTAGCTCAGAAATAATCTTTCCACGCTGTTTCTAAACGGTCACTCAAAGAAAGTTTGTGGATTTGGACAGGTAACTGTTTGTACTGGGTATCAACACCTGCTGGAAGCAAGGAGCTGTGCCATGCACAGTTGTCTGGCACATCCCAATCCATTTTTCAGTGGTGCAGGGAAGGTGTGAGCCCTGCTGAGCTGGAGTGGCACACGTGGTATTGACTGGGAGAGAGGCACATTTTTGTTCTTCCCTGTGGACACCCCACCATCCTCTCTGCACCCTCCTGCTGCCTCTCTGCACCCTCCTGCTGCCTCTCTGCAAACATCACCACTGTGCACAAAGCAAATTAACTTTCCCAGTAGATTTTCAACCTTTTTTTCCGCATTGGCTTTAAGCGGTGGAGAAGGTGAAGGAGTGAAAACCTCAGACACCACAGCCCAGGGCCTGACTGCAGAAACAAAGGAGTGAGCTCAGGGCTGCTCTGCTCTGGTCCCACCCACAGCCCCAAAGGTTGGGCTGATTCCCCCTAGACTCTGCTGTGGGTTTGGAACTCCTTCGGTGCTGGAGCTCCACCTCATTAGCTTCACCTCCTCTTCTTGCTGCAGTCTGTCCTGACAGCTTGAAAGGGTATTGATTAAGGGCTTAACTCACTTTTTATCACAGCTAATTATATTTTTTTGGCTGGATGCTAGATTTCAAGCCATTGGGTTTGCAGCAGCCTCCAGCAAATGGAGGGATGATTATAACTTGAGTGAACTACAGGTTCTGACTACCAGCTATCAAAATTAGTATTCATAAAGAGTTTGAGAAGGAAAATTTTCCAGTCTTTTGAGATCCCTGTTAAGAATTCAGATGTTATTTTCATCGTGAGTACATGGCTGCCTCTCATCTTCCCTTACACGCATTGCTGCTTGTGAAAATTTGGGAGGGGCTTTGAACAGTAAACCACACAAATTTTGCTGCAGAATTGGCTCTGAGGGAGCAATTGTGTTTCTGAGAGAGATGGTAAGAGCTCACCTTTGAGAATGAGAGATGAGGAATTAACCAGAGGCAAAGGTCCTTTTGTACTAATTAAATTTAATTACATTTATATGAGCATCAGCACAGCGAATTCTGCTTTTTTTGCTTTTTTGTAATAGTGTTTACATGGTTATAGGGTGTTCATTGTAGCGAGGTGCTAAAGTTCTCATGTTATTTTATGCCAATTTTTTTTTCTTTCTGAAGCTAAACAGGTATTTCTAAATGCATTTTATCATCTCAAATTACATAATTTAGTTCATCTGGGAAGCCTACTAAACCCAGATATTTAGGAAGAAGGAACAGCATTAATTAACTTTGTAAGGAATGAGATCAATATTGTTCTTTTCCAGTTCCTCAATTTAGTTTCTCCATTCCACTTTCTGAAAAGAGAGCTGATGGAGGGTGTGGGCAGAGGTTTAATGTGACAGTTTTCATAGGCACTCAAGTGAGTAAGCATCTTTCCCCATTGCTTCCACAAACATGCTCTTGTTCCCTGCCACTGTTACCAGTTTGTTGCATCCAAATTATGGAGGTGATTGCTTGAATCCTCCAGCATTTTGCAGACAAAATCCTCTTGCTGTGCAAACACAGGATTTTGTTAGTCTAGCTAAAGTCTTAGTGGTCTAAAGAATTATTATTCACCCAGTTTTAATTACTGATAATAAGTATCATTATAACGGGGCGAATAACAATTCTTTAGACCACTAAGACTTATAATTCAAATTATATGCAGTTAAAATTAATAAATGCCAGCTTTCTTTTATCTGCCCCTCTCTCAACTGGCCTGGTGCTTTCACACTCTCACTGCTAAGTGGTTTCATTCTGGGGAGAGGTGAGAACACCTCAGTCACGAGCTCAGACCCTTTCACAGAAAAGTGACACTGATGGTTTCTTCTTCCTCACCCTTCCCTAGAGTCAGGGCCCTCTTTAGTGCTTGCTGAATACCCTCCACCTTGCTCTTCCTTCCCAGGACTGCTGAGGCTCAGATTTATTATGGACAGTGTCTTTTACACGGTGGATACTGGCTCCTCTCTCTCCTTGTTAGCCCTAAACCCTTCACCCCTAAAGGGATGGGGTTTATGGCTCTTGTCCCTCCCATATCCCCCTGTGCTGCAGTTTCAGGGCCTCTGCCTCGGGTCGTGCCATGCCCACCCTCCTCCTCTGTGCTGCACTTCATCTGCAGTCAAACACAGCTCATCTGCCCCAGAATCACTGCCTGTGCTGCTGTTTATTAGTTTCACATTCTTTTATGTGTCTCTATAAAGCAGTAGCTCTTTCTCTGAACCAGGAGCTCAGGAGCACCCTCACGTCCTGAGAGTGGCAGCTCCAAGCTGGCAAAGGAGCAGAGCCAACACAGCCCAGCCCAGCAGGGCACACCCAGCCAAGCCTGGCAGCACCTGAGGTCTGGGCTGAGCTGAGCACGGAGCTTCTGCCCTGCTCTGGGCAGTGGCAGCCCCAGATTTACAGACCTCCTAGGCTACACAGCAAGGGAAATCTGGGAGGTAGCTGCAGTTTTATTCCCTGCAAGCATATCACATAGTAAACCTCTCTTCTCTTTCACCACAATGAGCTGAAAGCCTGAGCTGCTTTTTTCATATTTAGCTTTTTGCAAACTTAACCTTGTAATGCCACCAGTCCTCCATCCCCAGGCTGGCACCCACAGCTGCAGAATGAGTTTCATTCATGCCCTCTTGCCATGCTCATTTTCCTTTCCTGGGGGTGAGTCCTGAAAGGCACTCAGCAATGAGATATCTGGATGCTGAAAAATAATAGTTGAGCCTTCTTACTAATGAAGCACAGGGATGAAATGTGTATTTGTGTGCTTTCCCTGCATCCTTAAATGTTGTTTTGGGCAGAGGCACCAGGCCTGTGTGTGGTGAGGATGCTGAGCACAGAGCACACAAAGAGGGAAGTCTGGACTCTGAGTGATTTGCAACGAGCATTTGTAAGTAATTCCAGGTATTAAGTGTAACAGTGCTCACTCCCCCTGTGATTTTGTGCTCCCATTTCTTCCTCCTCTTCCTTGATTGCTAATCAAATTGCATATAGCAGTGTTTTCCTGATGAATCAGTCTCTGGGCAGTCTCTCATATGTGCTTCACTACCAAAACATGTAATTTGATCACTGTGTCTATATAATAGAATTCATCTTTTCAGAAGTTTGAAAGTGTTTCCCTCTGTGTCAAAGGCTAAATATTCCAGAGTCTGTTAAGTGGACTCATCCTCTCAGTCTGAAGAAATAAATGGAATGATGATTTGATAGTTTTAAGCACAATTTAAATAATCACAGTATCCCATTTCATAAACTGTGTGCTGCCTAAGGCTTCTCTGTATTGATTTCTGTGTTTGGAAATGTTCTGGTGGGCTCTGTGTCCTCGTGGCCAGGGAGGACCATGGGTTCCTGGCTTGCAGGAGGAGGAGTGTGGCCAGCAGTTCATGGGAGATGATCCTCCCCCTGTACCCTGTCCTGGTGAGGCCACAGCTGGAGCTCTGTGTCCAGTTCTGTCCCTTCCAACCCCAGCCATTCTGTCACTGCTTTTGTGATTTTAATTATTTGCTTTTACTGGAGGAAAAAAGAAAAGAAAAAGGTGAGGGGAGGAGAAGCGAGACAATAATTCTTGCCGTATTTCTGAAGTATTTTCCTTTTTTTTCAAAAGTTGTAGGCTTTCATGTGTTTGTCCAAGCTGTCTAGAAATCTGCTAGATTAGAATGGGTCAGTGATTCTGTAAAAGTAAGATCTGAGGGAGCAATGAGGAGCACATGTGAGCAGAGTAGGGGACAAAATGTTGATCACATTGCCCGAGATCGCAGTCAGACCCAGGGGAATAACAGGACGTTTTGGAGCTAAACTGTCAGCCTGTGCCTAAAATATTCCTGTTTTTCTTACTGAGTTAGCTGTAGCTCTTGAGAATCACCAGGTGCTGTTCTGAGCTCTTGCTGTGGCACTGGAGATGTGACACCAGCTGGCTTTTCCCCTGTTTGTCACCCATGTGCTCTGCCAAAGGTCAGGCCCTGAAGGTTTCTGCTTAACTTTGGAGTCTGATGTCTGCTGCTGTACCAAGGCAAATTGTCTATTTAAGCACTATCTGAAATAAGTTGTCTTTTGCTTACAATGGGCTGATTTGAGTCTGCAGTGAGTAATGAATGCAAAAGAGAGGTTGCAGCTCAGTCACAAATTATTATTTACGGAATTACTGCTGACTTCTCGTTAGCACTCGCAAGTGCCAGACCTGCTCTTGAAGGATTTAGGAGATTGCTTAATGGAGATTCATTTATTAAGATGCATGGCTGGCCAATGTACTGGTCATCACATTGATTTTAGGACTGGATCAGAGTGTGAGCAACCTTTGTGTAGCTGAGGAAGGAAAAGCAGCTAAACTATTTTGGGCAACTTTTGGAATCACTTTTTTTTACTATTTATTTTGATATTCTGTGTATTAAGAAGTATCTCATTCCTTCTTTCATTTCTTCTTTAAAAGCTTTGAAGTAAAGAAATGTTGCTATGTGATAATTTTTAAAGTAGGACTTTGTGTAATAATGCAGGGTGATATTGCACAATTAATCCTTAAATTTTCATTTCACATTGTAAAGCCTACTGCAACTCCCTCCACACAGGCAGATCTAGTCTGCTCCAAGCTTGTGGTTCTGACAGACAAATTATATAGGAATGTCAAAAGTGTAAACACAGTATAAATACATCTGAGAAACAGAATGTCTAACAGCTATTTTATTCACAGGCATGGACCAGTGTCACCTAATCAGGGTGGATAAATGTCTCTTTGAACTTAAACAGTTTATGGGTATAAATTGAGGTTATGTTGGGCCCTACCTTCATGTTTAAATCTCTTTTTTTTTTTTCCTTAACAAAAATCTAATTGCTCAGAGGTGAATATGTACACATGGTTTGGGCAGGAGGGATTTCCTGCTCCTGCTCCAGTCACTGTTGGTGTGCACTCTCCTTCTTTCCTTTGTGCTCTTGGGAGAATCCAGGGAATTCACTTGGCTTTGATGGAACAACCTAAAAATACATCCAGATGTAACCCAGGTGCTGTAAATGAAGGAACCTGGGAGTTCCTGTGTGACCCATGAGGGGCTCAGTGCCCTCCACCAGTTCCATTCTGCTCAGCTTGGGAACCAATCAAACAAACAAACCCACAAACAAAGCAAAGAAACAGCCACCCCCCAAAACCAACCCACATGTCCAATGCTTTGTTTTCCTGGATGGGAAGACTGTCATTGATTGTTTAAGTCAAGTTTTAAGCCGGCTGAGATACGACAAATCATTACACTTTAAACTATAAGTTGCAAAAATTGAACTTTCTGCCTTTGGTGGGGGCATCTGAGCAGGAACCTTTTGTGAGATGTGAACATGCACCAAGGAGACACTGACTGCCCAGCTCTGCATTGCTGGAGTTAATTGTCTGCTCAGAGTTAATGGTCTACTCCTCTCTCTCTTCCCCAACCGAGCTGGATTTCAGCTTTTTCTGCAAACTCACTCCCTTGGAGTGTGGGTGGGAGCTTGGGCAGCTCGGGGCAGGGGCTGTGCTGGATTTCTGGGCTGCAAAACAGACCCAGGAGGGAGAAAATCTCCCTCAGACTGCCTTGGCAAGCAGCAAGCATCACAGATATTTCAGGTGGCGTCTCCCAGACCAGTGGCATCCCTCGGACTGAAGGAAGCCAAAGGAGGAAGGAGGACAAATGCTCATTGTCCCTGTCCTGTCCCCATGGGACAAGAACAGTCTGGAGGGGATGATCAGCAGGTTTTGACTTTTATTTTTGTTTTATTGTGTTACTTTTAATCAGCTTAGCATTTTGCAAATATCCTTCAAATATTTTTTTTAAAAAAAGGAAAAATCTATTTGCTTGTTTGCATTAGTGTATGAGATCTCTATGAACTGTGATGGAAAATATGTCCAAAATCAAATTGGATTTCAGTATTTTTCATTCACTGAACTTATGAGAAAAGCAAATTAGTTTGTTCTTTCTTATCAAAGAAGAGTACTATCAAGAGTCTTCTTAAAATAGTTTAGAAGTCAAACTATCCAATGATATAATTATTTTGGATGAACAAAACAGTAAAAATATGAGGCCACAACGTTTTCAGCTGTCTGGGAATTAGCTGGGAATCTATTCTGGTTCTATTTTGGACTCAATTCTGATATCACTAAATACTCCCAGAAGTTACCCCAGAACAAACAAATAAGCAAATTAAAAAAAGAGTTTGGTTGACTTTTTCTTTTGGTTTCATTTGTTTGGGTCTTTTTGTTTTGTTTTGTTCAGTTTGCTCTCTTGGGGGGATTACTTTTGGTTCTTTAAAGGCTTTAAAGTGGCTGAAGAACTTGGTTAATCCCTGTGCTGCTTGTGGCGAGATGAAAAAGAACATGACATAATTGAAGAAAGGCTGGTGTGAGAGCTAATGTGGTTTTCAGGAGCCTATTGAGAAAATCATCCCCAACAGTGTGACTCCACAGCAGCTTCCTGCAAGCCCTGGGAAGGGAATTAATTCTTTACCACCATCCTCTTATCCACGAGGCACTGAGGACTCTTGGCCTGTTGCTGTGGGAAGGGGAAGCACAAGGGTTTATAGACGGTTTTGCACGGGTTGGTGTTAAAGATTAGGCAGAATGTTCGGTTCCCTGTGCAATAATTCCATCCAAACAGATAATCTGCAGAGGTGAAATTGCTGTTCCCTCTTCCAGAGCTGCTGTTTGTGCTGCTCATGAGGAGTGTTTGTGCAGCAGAGTGCTGTCAGGGGTGCAGGACAAACCCCACTTTCGGGGCGGGTGCGATGCCTCGTGGCCGCTTTTGATTTGCATTGATTTGCCTCTGCTGTGGTTTGATTAGCTCCAGGCTGCTGTTCCAAGCGTGGGCTGTTCTCTTTGATCTCCCATTAGGCTCTTACCTCCATGTCCTATTGATACCTGCCCCAGGCAGCTCCTCTGGCCTCCTGCTGAGTGCAGCTCCCTTCCCTCCTGCCTCTGCAGCTGCAGAAATCAACTGGAAAAAATTCCGTGTGGGCCTGGAGCTGGGCACAGCTCTGCTGTTCTGCTCGTGTCGCTGAAATGAATGGCAGGAAAACAGTTCAGCATTCATTTAATGTCACAAAGCTTCACGAAACTCCTGTGAGAGAGCTCCTGAGGAAGCTCTCAGATGCTGCTCTCTGAGGAGCTTTGGTTAGGAAGGCTTTTGGAAAATGCTTTGGTTGTTTTCTGTAGGATGCTCTTTGCTTTGATGTTTGGCTACAAGTTGTGTTAATGCTGAACTGCAAGACTGATGTGGGAAAATCATGGACTACTTCTCTCCTAATATTTTCTTTGTGAAGGGGAACTTAAAAATTTAAATAATGTCCCCTTTTTCTGCCATCTGGTTTTGCCAGGGGCAGCTTATTGAAACTCAAGCTGTAGCCCTGTTTTGTGTATCTTCAAAGTGGTCACTGTTACCACACTTTAGATTATGAATGTGGATTTTACTGGGGCTTTCATCACTCATTTCACCCAACAGTTATTTGGAGGAGGCAGGGCTGGGGGAGAGGTGTGGATGGAGTTTGCCCTGTGCTGGCAATGCACCTGTCAGGGTATGGTGGTGCTGCTTTGGAACATTTGAAAAGCCTGAGCAGATTTAAGATTGACTTGCTGACAGGAGTACCCATGCTTCTAATGTCAGCTCTGAATTCTGTTGCAGAGCTGATAAGTTGTTGGACAGGACAGATTTCAGCTCTCCCAGTGCTCAGACTGCTCTTGTGGAATGAGGGGCAAACTCTGGTGAGAGCCCTGCTGTCAGCACAGCTGCAGAACAGGGAGAAGACACATTTAAAGGTGATAGCAGATAATTGTAATGGCTCAATCTTAAGCCTCATGAACCTGCAGAGCATTTCATTTCAGCAGGAACTTTGCTTGTCAAGGCATCCCTTCTTTAGCCACAGGTTTCTCAGCTCTGATTTGAAGATTTCCATTAATGAAGTTGTCTGTTCCTCACAGATGAGATCTACTGCAGAACATGTCTTCTGCAGCCACCAGGTTTTCAGTCTGGTTAGAGCAGATAAGATCATTACTGTTCTCTCACGAGCTCATGGAGCTTTAGTGTTAGATGATGTTGCTCATAGTGTTTTTTAATCCATCTGGCTCCATTGAAACAGGCTCTGTTACCCCTCAGTGGATACCCACTGCTGTTGGCCAAATTACTCAGAAAACATTTTATTGAATCACTTTCTTTCAGAGTGGATATTGTTTTAAGTGATGTTGTATGTGCTTGTTTTTATGTGCCTTATTTTTATAAAATGCACATGCATCATTCCCAGTTTGGGGCAGCCTGTGATGGTTTATTGAAATGTAAATAATTTACTTTGGTATATTTTGAGAGAATAGCTTTTTCTCTGGGGAAGCATGCTGGATGGAGAATGTGAAATGTGATTGCAACTTGCCTGACAGTGTCCCTTCTGTCCAGCACTCCTGGTTTCATTTTTGGATTCTGCCAGTGACACAGAGTAACCTTCAGTCATGAGA
The DNA here is from genome assembly GCA_013398075.1 of Notiomystis cincta. Taxonomy (NCBI): domain Eukaryota; kingdom Metazoa; phylum Chordata; class Aves; order Passeriformes; family Notiomystidae; genus Notiomystis; species Notiomystis cincta. The sequence goes on along the minus strand of VZRX01005784.1, from coordinate 70,798 downwards.
ATCAAGAGGGCATAGCCATTTGTGCTTTGGTTTGTTGCCTTGTGAGCTGTTTTTAACAACCCTCTTTTCTATTCTTTTATTCATATTTCATCTTTCTAAAGCCCATTCAAGTAAAGAATGATGCATATGTGCAAAATACTATTACACCATAGGCTGTTTTTCACATTTCTAACATCTGTTGTCAGTCTGGGGCGGTTGTTGTACATTTGTATTGCTGGGAGAAGGAAATTTACTGAAATGCAAAACTCATGGGATGTAAAAATGCTTAATGTCTACCTGGAGAGAGTGAGAGTACATCAGTGATAAGGAACTTTGCACAGCTATGCTGAGAGGGTGATGTGCAGGCAAATTATTGATTGGAGCTGGAGAATTGTCTTTGGTAGCTGTTGTTTGTCTTCTCTTTCTTCAGTGAGTCCCGAGGGAGTCAGCTGGGAATTAGACTGTAGTCTGTACCAAGAGCAGATTTATAGTCTTTAACTGTGGGGGGAAAATGGGGAATATCTTTGGAGGCAGGAATGTAAACAAGGCAGAGAGGGAACGTGCAGGCTGGGTTACAGAGGGCCAGCTCGAGGGCACGCAGCGAGAGGAAATGATTTCCTCCCAACTAGGGAAATTACAGCTGCCTGATACCTTCCATCAGAGCCTCTCAGCACTAGTCATTATTTCTGTTATGAAACAATGAGCATGTGATGGTGCTGAGTCCCAGAGGCAATTCCAGGGGTGAAGGTGAGGGGGACCAAGTGCTGCTCTGAGTCCCCTTCGTTTCACATGGGCAGGGACTGAATCTGGGCTGATTTTGTTGTGTTCATTTGAGATGTGCCAGGACATTTCTCTGGCAAATCCATCCCTGTCTGTGTGTCAGACAGCTACAGCAACACAGCCCAAGTCTTTTGAACTTCTGGGAAGAGGCAGCTGGTGTGCTTCAGGCTGCAGTTTTGCTTCTGGTTTCTCCAAAAACTGCGTTGAAACCAAAGCAATGCTGCCAGCCTTCTTTCAAACAATGAGCCTACTTCAAGACTTTAATATTACTCCATGGACTCTCAGGCAAGCACTGGGTTTTCAGAGAGGGGGTGGTTGTTTTTTATTTTAAAAAAATATTTTTTTTTTATTTTCAACATGCAAGAAAGAGATCAAAGTCCCTTTAGTTTGTGTTCTGTGCAAAGGTCTGAGTTCAGTGTTCTGGAATTGGAGCTTCTTCTCCTTGTGGTTTTGATTTCCCCACTGCAAATACCATGTTTATGTGTTTTCTTTGTTATGGGTCTCAAAATGCCTCTTATAAATTACAGTTTGTACTCTGCAGCTGAATCAACTACAACCAATTGTACAGCTCTTCCTCCCCTTCCCACCACACCTCCCGCTCCTGAATAAAGGGATTTTTAAGAAGTGTGGGCAATTAGCTATAACAGTAACTACCAATATTTTTGATTCCTCAACATTTTATAAAACTGCCAGAAAACTGTAGAATTCACTCCATTAAAGGCACTTGCTGAAGTTCATGACAGGCCTTGATTTCTGACTCCTAATGAAAATTCTGTTCCTAATTTCAAGCTCTGTTCAAACAGAAGATGTTTAACAATAAGCATTTGCTTTCCTCTAATTTTTCACCAAGAACCAACATGATTATAATAAAATAGAATTCTTAAAAAAAAATCATTATTAGTCTCTGGTGTAAAGAAGGGTCCTGAATGTGTTTAATTAGGCACCAACAAAGAGCACAAAATGAGCAAAGCTGATTCTGTAGATATCTGGAGATCACACTGAGATATAATTGAAGTAGAGGAGCTTGTTGCTTCTGATGGTTTAAGTGCCTTGCACACCCACTGCATGCTCTGAGCAAAGTAAAATGTTCTATCACACATTCCCTTCATCATACCCAGCATAAGATCCATACTCCTGCAATAATAGCGGGGCTAATTAATTCTGGCTTAAGTATTTGGGAAATTATTGAGTGCTGCAATTACAGGCTTTCCAAATGACAATCTTTAGAAGCGAGAAGCTATGCTCTGCATTCCCCCCAGATCTGAGTGCACTGAGGAACTTCTATTCAGCACCAGAAGGAAAAAGCCCCTGCAGGAGCGAATCTTAATGTGGTATTAATTGGGTAACGGGAGAACACAGCTCCCAAACACAGAGGGTGCATTTAGAACAGGACAAATAATCTGAAATACAAGTTTGATGAATTCCCTTCATCTCTGCGCTGTGGCTGCTGCAGCACTTTTGTTTATATTGATCTGAACGGCGTGGAAATTTTCTTTCATCTGTCATTTACATTCATTTTACCTCTTGCAATTGCCTCTGCCAGCTTACATGCTTGTTTTCTGCTGAATCTATTAATAAGATTCCCAGCACATCAAAAGAATTTCTATTGGGCAAAGGTAGAATATAATACACTTAAGGTGTAGGAGGGTTCCTAGCTGCAATTTTACCTACTAAAAGTTATTAATGAGTTTTGTGAAGTAAAGAAAATAATTGGAAAGGATAATGCTAATTGCATGCTATAGATTTTCCTCTATTGCTTACTTGTTTAGCAAGTGACTTACAGAATGGAATATTTGCGCCATAGTTTTTTTTCTGATTGCAATATGCCTTCTGCATTGACAAAAATAGGCCCAAAGGTCAAATTAATTAAAAACAGTAGGAGAAAGAACACAATTAATGCTGCAAGTTTGTATTTACATGTTCTTGCCTGAAAAATGTGTGAAGTGCATTTTGTTGTGTGCAAAGCCCAGACGCTGTATGCCAGCAACAACAAGGAAACACCAAGAAATATCTTGAAGAGTAGAATTAAACCGAATTCTTTACTCAGGAAAATTCATGCATAACAATGCTTTCAGGGTGAGCAACCAGGGCACTTTAGCAGGGTTTTGGGCAGTGGGATTGGTGCAGGAATATAGGTCTGTGGCTGTGTGTGGATGGTGCCCACGGTGCCCCCCTGTTGCCCACATGACTTACGCCAACTTTGCTCACATCAATGTTCTCACCCTTCCCCACACATGCTTTTCCTGCTGCTTTATTCCACAGTCCCCCCTGCCTCTCAAGAATCTGCAGCAGTTTGCCTTCCCCTGAGCTGTAGGAATGCACAGTAGGCCTGAAGCCTTGCATTTGCTCCTGCATGGCTGCATGTTGCAAGGCATTTCTGACTTTCTGGGTCAAGCAGAGCGGGCAGTTGCCTTTCCTGACCATCACCTTGGTGTCAGCATTGCCAAAGTCCTTCAGATATAGCTTGCAAGTTCAGTGTGGTTTGTATGGAGCATAATATTTACATGTGGTTTAACTGAGCTGTACATGAAGTTTGAATAATCCTGAAGTAATTTTTTAGAGGTGTTAATTGAGGAAATAGAGGCAGGGAGTTGCAGGAGCAGCATTTGCTGTGCCCTTGTCCTTCCCTCCCCATCCCCTTGGGTTTCTGAGCTCTTCGGGGCACTTGGGCATCTTTCCAAAGGCGCAAGAACTCAGACTGAGAGTTATGCTATGAGTACACAACAGTGCAGTTTTGGGGTTTATGCAGTACATGCCTTGGGACCCAGCTGGTTTAACAGCCATCGGTCTGCTGGGCACTGTCACCGAGGCTCTGGATGTCTGGGTGGGGCAGTCCCAGCAGAGCTCAGCCTCGTGAGGGGGAGGGAGGTGCCCTCCTGCCTTCCAGAGATGCCTAATGCTCACTTTTGCTGCCTTCTCTCCCGTTTCCTCTCGGTGTCTGTGCAGTTTTGCATTAGCACCTTTCTCTTGGCTGCCGGAGTCGCTAAGTGAACAGCCCCCCTCGTCCTGGGTTTCTGTGCCTGCCTGGAGCTCACACCTTTCCCCTTCACCTGTTTGCCAGGGCAGCTGCCCAGGTCACAGGGCTGTGCTTTGCAGAGCCAGGTCCCTGGTGACAGAGACCAGCCCCAGAACTGGCCTTGCTCAGAGCTGAGCTCTCGGAGGGGTGGCAGAGCACGAGTCCCACGTGTGGGTGGTGACATGGGACGAGGGAAGCTGTCCCCTGCTCCCCTGAAACAGCATCTCTGGGCTGGCTGTGAGCAGGAAAACCCTTCCCCAGCCTTCAGCTGGAGCCTGTCCGTGTCCCTCACCCAGCAGTGCATCGCTCCTCTCTGCAGACTAACGTGTGCTGCATTTCTTCAGCAGTCTGTGCTGGCTGCTTTGCTCCGGGAGGGAAGATGAGTGAGTAATCTCAACAGTGCTAAAGAATGGCTGCACGGAATATGGAAATAAGCTGGCAGGATTTAAGGAACAAGGAAAGGCTAATGGCTTTATATTTTGCTTTACTGAAATTACACAAGTGGTGAATTCTGAAAGACAGTTATATATTCTGATTATCTGAAAGAGCAATTGCAGAGCAGTCGCTCTGGAGGAGCGAGGGATGGTATCAGGGATAACACACAGCACTTCAATTTGCAACATTTTTACCCATTTGCAAATAGATATTTCAGACATCCATTTAAGAATGCATTATTAGCATGTAGTTAGACTCTAGTAACTTTGAATATTTCATGTATTCTACTGTAAATAACAGCTAAATCTTATTCATTATCACCCTGATAATATAAGCTGTGAAAATAGTGATGCAAATGGGAGATTTCTGACTTTAATCAAGTAAAACACAATCCTTTTTCTTAAAACCACTTGGAGAGAAAAATAAATCTTTCTGATATTTGAAACAAAAGACGAAGTGTCGTTCACCATAGAATTTATCACCCAGAATCTCTCCTATTTACAATATGAGAAGATTGAAAGAAAGCAAAATGTGCCAGTGAAAAATTCCTTTATTTCACTATATGGAAGAACTTCTCTTATTGAGAATGAAACTTTTATCTGACAATTGGAAAGGGAATTTCAGGACAAAAGTTTTGGTGAAAGTTTTGTTGATGCAGAGAAGTTTTCCTGGACAACTGGAGTCCACTGGAGAGTGGACTATTGATAAAAGTCTCCTGGGATTCCTGGGCTGCTGGAATTTCCTTTGTGCAAATCAAATACAGCATGAACTGCATCACTGCTTGCAAGTTTTGGCCTAGAGCTTTATTTTACACATGTCAGCAGTATAAAAACCAGCCAGGTTTTCTTGGTAAACTCTTTCTTCTCCCTTAACCACTTCCCCTAAAGATGCAGTGAGCAGCATTGCCTTGAGAATGTTCTCAGAGAGGAGACCTCGGTGTCCAGCACACTGTAAATTTCAAATCAAGAATGGGTGATCAAGGTGGTTAAAAGGTTTTTTCTCAAGGTCACAAGGATAAGTGTGAGCAAATTCAGAGAGCAGAAAAGAGAATGCTTTCACTGCTCTCTGAGAAGGAATTCAGTTTCCTGAGAGCCCATTTTGGCCAAGGGAGAACTTTTTGTCTGTCCTTTCTCTTCTCCAGAAAGAGCAAGATGCTTTTTTTTTTTGACAGCTCCATGAAATACATTAATTTTATCCTTACATTTTACCTATCATCAATTCCCATTCCAGCTAATCAAACACCTGATATCAAACATTATAGATTTCCTACTAGAACAAATAAAATGCTGTTATAATAAAGGTGTGCTGTCATAACAAAGGGAGTGAGATAGGGACATGCCAAAGAGCTGCTTTGCTACTCATTTTAAAAGGTTCTTTTTGTTTTCTTGTTGTTTTCTTTTTTTTCCTTTTTATTTTAAATTTCTTGCTAATCTCCTTAGTCAGACTTGCAGAAAACCTGTTCCTTTATTGTGCCAGGGTGTGCTGAGGGCTGGCTGCTTCCTGAAGGCCACAGGTGACGGGTGGTCCCTCCCTGTAGCTTTTGAGAGCTGCTGTGAATGATATCAGAGTTGGTGGAAAGGTGGTGTAGAAACCTTTGGATCCAAAAATATGGAAGAAGACATTTGGGAGGTCTTTTCTCATTATTGAAGAGGTCACTCAGCCCCTTCAGGTTCTAAGCTTATCTGTGGACTTTTTTTTAAACCATAATAAAATTAGTTTAGTTCAACAGCTACAGAAGTGGAAATCAGACATGAAGTTACCCCTTGTCCATATTACACATGAACTGCTTTATAATCATCCATGGGGGGACAGATTTTATTTTCCAGAGTGAAATGCAGCTGAAGTGTTGCACCACTGCTTGGACTGGAGCAATTAAGAGCAGTCCTTGCACAAATCTTACCAAAATCTTATTCTGCTTCTGACTCTGGCACACTTGCAACCCGAAGAACCAAGATTAGATAAAATCCCCTTTTTCTGGGAAGCACTAATAAGAACAGCTCCCTTTCCTGGTTCAAAATGATGAAACCACCTTTCCAAGGCTCTCCAAGTGAGCACTCGTGGGGTTACACACATGAGTGTTGCTCCAGAAAGATGTGACCTTTACAGGGAAAACTGAGCAGAAAACAAGAAGTTGCAAAGGGAAATAGAATCAGATTCTTGAGATTTCTTCCAGGCCTCCACAGCCCTAATAACCTCCTCAGGGCTGCATTTAAAGGCTCAGCCTTGGCTATGGCACTGAAGTACCTCAGTGGAGGTCAGTGAGTAATTCACTGGAACATTTATTACCCTGTGAATCCATATCTTGCTCACAAAGGAACATGAAATCTATTTGTCTGAGCCACAACTGCAATGTATAAGTTATCATAATCAAATTAGAGCTAGAGCCCTGTGTACCTTTGTGAAAGTATAAATTCTTCTCTATTTCAATATTAACACAAAGAATTCACGGTTGTAATAAAACCCAATCAATATTTCTGCTGAAAAAGGTCCACGCTGCTGGGCCAGCAGTCAAAAGTGATGTCAAATATTGCTGAAATGGTTCTGTATTATTGTTTATTATGATGTTCTTTGAGCTAAAATGGCTCTGCCTATCAGATCTCAAGCATTCAAGATGATAACATCAAAGATGATGGAAATTGAAGAATGTATTAAAGAAAAAAATCAGAATTGAGATTTTCCTCTTTTTCAAACTTAGCAACAGCACAGCCATAGTGCAACTTTCATGTGTAATTTTTATTTAATCACATGTCAAATTGAAGGCTTAGATGAATTAAACTTTAAAAAGCATGCTTTCAGCTATCATTTTGACATCTAGCATACAATAACTGCCTTTCAAAAGATAAATAAAATGTTTGACATGCTTTAAATGTTATTTTCAGTCTTATTTGCCTTTTTATTTCACTTCTTTATTGTTATTTGGAGAAGCCCAGCAAATACAATTTAATTGCTGAATGTTGCTGGGGAAAGTCCTATGAGAGACACTGTGGTACAGCGAGGATTAGGGTCTGGAAATAAATACCCTTTGAAGTTGTTAATCAGAAATTTGTGAAGTTCCAGGTTTGTCATGGGTTTGTGTAGCAGTGATTTGGGTAATGAGCTTGTTCCATGACCTCTGTGGGGCGAGAGGATGAGGGAGGGGGTTTAGCCCTGCTGCCTTCAGTGGGAAAGGGAGATTTCCTTCTCAAAGCAGGTTACAAAGCCCTGCCCTGGTTTGCCTGCATGGGGAGGGCTCCACAGAACTGCCCTGCAATGGCCAACAGCTGCAATATCTGACATTTCCTTATCAGCTCACTGCAGTTCTGCAAGAAGGGCCTGCAGGGACCTGTGAGTCTGGTTCCTAACAGGCACCCTGAGCCAGGGAGTGCTGCAGGTACAAGATAGTCCTGCAAGATTATTCCTCATCACTTGAGAGAATCCTTTGTGTGAGTGAATCCAGCCATAAGATCTGACAATTTTAAGTCATTTCCATTTGAGCAGGTGTAGGGGCACCATCTGTTCTGCTGGTTTTCTGTGGAGGTAGTGATAGTTTTATTGAAAATGTACAAATCTGTCTAAGATAATCACCCACCTTGGATTTCTATTTGTCTGGGCAGCCAACCCAGCTTTTATTTGCCCTTTTGAAATTAATAGGTCATGCTTCCTGCATCTAAATAAAATAACAAAGTGGGAGGAGTTATTTAAATCAATAAAAATGAAAGCATAAACCTATTTACCTCTCTTAAACTGCTGTGGACAGTTAGATTTTTAACCACAGTGGGAAAAAGTAAAAGTATTTATCAAAGCTTTCTCTTCTTCAGAAGGTAGCCAAAGCCTGTATTTTCCATTAGTAATTAATGAGGATGTAAATGCCAGTTATTAATGTTAATGAGATTAAATTGGGAGGACTAGAGAAATTGATAAGAATGTCAAAAGGATTCGATTGGATTTCTTTTGGAAGTTTTAAAGAGCTGCAAGTGCAGTGTTGCCAATATCTAAAAGGGTAAATATGGGAAATTGGGAAAACAGCAGGCCTGATTTGACAACTAGACAATCAGGAGCTGAAAGGGAAGCAGCCAAGGAATTTGGGGCAGCAGCTGGAACATCTGAACTTGTTCAAGGACAAGAAGGGCTTGTCCACCACGTTTGACCTGTATGAGATGATAATGAAGGTTATTGGTATTGGCAGTAGCTGGGGGTGGTGCTTTTTTATGTGAGATAGGGAAAAACTGATTTTAGTGTCCTCTAAACCTGGACTGCTGAAATCAGCTGAGTATTGTCCCTTTGCACAATACCTCTCTCCTTCCTCACAAGATGAGCCCTTCGTTTTTCTTTTTGGAGACAAACAAACAAAACCCTCCACACCCCAAACCCAAAAAACCAAAACCACTCCTGTGCCAGATCACCATAGGGGCCATTAAATAAATCATCAAAAGGTCACTGCTAAATTAGAAAAGGTGAATGCAGCAGTGATGTGTTTTTAGTGAAGGGTTTCCAGTTGTGTGCAATAATGGTGGCCAAAAGTGTTTGGCAGCTTTGTAGATACTCCAAGAGAAATACAGATCCCTGCTGGCAAAAATAGAGAAGTTTAATTTGAGTGAAAAATTAAAATGAGCTCTATTATATATTTTACCATTGACAAAGTCATCAAAATCATGTAATAAGGTCTTAGATTTAATGTACCAAGCTGCAAAACTTAGAGGAAATTTAGACTTACAAAAGAGCTGAGAAACTCTTTGAGCTGGATTAGTTGTGCTCAACCCCGTTTGGGGAAGGGAAAAATGAGAATTCTGGCTTGTCTCTGTTGAGTTTCACACAAAGACATATTTCCCGCTGGGTTTCTGGTTGGATCCTCTCAGCCTGTTTGTTTTAATGTTATTCTCAGGATTTTGCACTGAGAGTTGCTGGGTCCTGTTTGTCTCAATGAAAGCCTGTGGAACAAAAATTGCTGTTTTGGAACAAAAGGTGACAGTTAAGGATAAAATGATTGGAGCTGGAAACTGTGGTTTGATTAGGGATCTTCTTTGCTGCTTAGACATGAGGATAGTTATTTTCTGGTTATTTAAGGTATTTCATATCTTCCTAGCATTTGAAGTAAACAAGCAACTGAGAAAATTAAAAATTTATTGGACTATTTCTTTATTTACTGCCTGCTAATACTGGAGGAAAATGTTGAAGTAGTCCTGTTCGTTTGTGCTGTCTCACAGCATCTCCTAAATAAGGTTTGCTTTAAATCAGAATTATCATCTAAATAATATAATTAATTCAGCATAAATTAAAAAGTAATGTTTTTTCTTTATGATCTCCTTTTAAATGGATATTAATTTGCTTCAATGAATGAAGATAATAAGGTTAATAGTTTAATGTTCCTCAGTTGATATCTGCTGCTTTTTCTATTACCTTTTTTTTCCTTTTTGATTATAAATTGGCTAACCCCTGGTGTATAATACCAGAAATCATCCCTTCAGTGTATCCAAAGCTATTTACTTAGACTCATCTTTTATTATTCCCACTGCCACAGTCTAATTATTGTAGTGAAAGATTGAACACAGAATAGTTTGGGGCTTTGATCAGTCTTCATATAAATTTCAATAATGAGAGTAAAAGGTTTGCGGTTTTCTGAGATAATTTGATCCCTCCAGACACGCTCGGCTTTTACCAAAGGCAGTGGATGCCATGGGAGACCTCTGACAGCATTTGTGTCTGAGTCCGTGGCATCTCTGCAAGCAAAACTCTTTCCTCATACCAATAAAGAGTAATTTAACATCTTTAAATGTGGCAGAGAAGCTACAGACTGCTGCACGTTTCTCCTTAAACCTTCACTTCATTGTCCCCTATAAGTTTAATTGTCTGAATTACAAGTTCCTACCTCAGAATCTTCTAAGAATACATAATGGGTCTGCTTGCATTTCTGTCTTTTTGAAGAAGTATACTAACTGTCATCCAGATAAATAAAACAAACCATAATCCTTGTTATTCTATTACTATCGGTGCTGGCTCCCTTCAGAGATAAATAGAAAAGCAGCTGGAGACTGAGGATATTTCGTAATCTTATAAATTGAAATTTAAATGCCTCAAGGAGGAAATTTCCAAAATAATTGTGACAGAAGATAAGTCCCAGCTTTTGGCAAAACTTTATTAGAATTACTTGTTCCAGATCGTTGTCTGACGCCTGCGTGAATTAAGAAAATGGCAGCACTGCCATGGAGAGGAAAGGCTGGGCTTTTTTCATCTTGATAAATTCTTCTGAAAGTGCTCTGTCATCAGCGTTATCAGGTGTGACATACTCAGGGACACGATCAAATTAAAAATCATGAGCCTTTAGCTGATGCCTGTTGATTTTAAATCATATGGGTTTGATCTTTCTGACTAATAACACCTCCATTTATGCAGCTAAATATTTACCATTTTTAACTGAAGGTGAGGCTTAGTTAGTAACATTTTTAATTTTGCTTGAGGTGTGGGACTTGTTTTTTCTCACTGGGCTCGGCAGTTAAAAATGAGCTGGTGACTTTCTGGTCTCCTCTGCTGTCATCTGGTTAAAAACTTCTGCTGTGCTTTGACAATGAACCCTGCAAAGAAATATTCCTTTGTTTACACTTAGTGAATCCCAGATGCACGAGGAAGTAACCAGTTGCACACAGTAAGAACCATCACATTCCCAGTCACTTTCAAAAGCTAGGAATGGTGTCTGGTGCTAAAACTCGGGCTAAAAACGTTTTAAGAATACTTTATTCTTAAAATTCACTGGTAGCTTGGAGAGGAGAGGATATAGCACAACACAAAGGCAGTGCAAGCCTCACAAAATACAGCTTTCACAAACAGCTCATGCAATGGAGGTGTTTTGGTTTTTTTCATACTGTGAATAACAAACTCATTTCAGATCAGAGAAAGAGCATATTCCCTTTCCACTTGTCATAGCTGTACATCTGTGCAAGCTGGGTGCAGTTTTGAAAGCAGGGAGTAAATGAGAAACTTTGCAGGAGTGTTTTCACTGGATCAGCTCAACAAAATTTCAGTTATTTGGGCTCTGAGGAAAGAGCTGACTGACACTGCTGGTCAGGGCTCTGAGAGGCAACTGACAGTGGAGTGGAATAGGATAAATCATCTCTGTAATTTCTGTGGATCCATCTGGATTTCTGGGCTGTGCAGACACTCCAGGCATCTTCCCCCAGCTGTGGTGGGAAAAGGCAGCAGAGGAGCAGGACCACTGCCCAGCCAGGCTTCCAGAGAGCCCTGGGGCAGCTGCAGGCAGTGAGTTCAGTGAGCCATTCTTCTGGTGACCCCAAAATGCAGGAGGGGTGTGGGGGTGTTAGCTGTGAACTTTTCACCACCTGAATGAGTTTCCAGTGGGCTGTCAGGCTGTCCCAGCAGCCACAGAGGTGATGGCTTCTCCCATTTCCATCCCATGTAATGGGAAACCATTCTGTGTTCAGCTCTTCAGAGCTCAGCTGCCGTTTCTTGGCTCGATCTGTTCCAATAGTCCTCAAAGATCTGCCACGTGAGGGACAGTCTGAAATCTGCAAATTTGATAAACAGGAAAGCAGGACTGAAAGGTGAAGTGTACTTGAAATGGGATGAAATCATCTGGAAAGAGAGAATGGCAGGAAGAATGAATGCAAAGTGCCACTCTTGGGCTGCAGCAATCGATGGCAATAACCAAAAAGGAACAGCGAGGAAAAGATCAATAGAAAGGGCCTGGGTGTTGTGGTGGTTGGCAAGGACAGTGTGCTGTGCTGCCATGGAGAAGGAGCTGCAGGAGATGTGAAATGGTCCTGCTGCTCTGCTTGGTGCTTTCAGGACCTTGGCTGGAGCTGGGTGTGGGGTCTGGAGCCCTGAGCGAGCTCCTGTGCAGGGGGAGCAGCCAGAGAGAGCAGGAGCAGCCGACAGATTGAAATAATAAGGTCTGTTTATTCTGAAGCAGAACAAAGTGCCAAACGCCAGAAAGATGAGTGGCAATAAGCAGACCGTGATGGATGGGACTGGAGAAGTGATTTATTTTGTAACAAGAAAGAGGCAGGTTCAACATTAGAAGAGAAGCTCTCCATTAGCAGTGGTGAAGCACTAAAACAGGTTTTCAGGAAAAGCACTGAGCGTCTTACTGGCAGCTTTTAAGAAGGGCCGTCGCTCTCATCTGTCAGGAGCTGCCCAGGTGGAGGTGGTGCTGCCCTGCTCTGGGCTGCACTCACTGCACAGCAGCTGTGGGCGTGAGCAACAATGTCAGTGTGACAAAAAGAGACCCAGAAAAGGGGAGAAGCTGAACTTTTTAGCAAAAACTCAATAAAATTGAATGTTTTCAACACCACCACCCTATAGGAACCAAGTATCTAGGGACCCCTGACAACATCTGCTCTGCCATAAACACTATATGCTTTTTCTGCATAATTGCATCAAAAGTTTGGTCTTCAGCTTTGCTAATCCCAGCAGTTCTGCATCCAAAAACTTTTGCATTGTCTTTCAAATGGAATTTTGAGTAACAACAACATAAGAATATTTTAAATGGTTTGTTTTTCAGGTTTTTTTTTTTTTGAATCTTCATATTTCAAGTTTCCAAAACATGGATATCAGATACATCAAAATGAACAGGAGAGCTGCTTATTTTTGTCCATATTTTCTTTTAATATTGGGTGAGATTTACATTTCAGTTATTCAGTTCTTAAATCATGCAGAGTCACATAGGTAATGAAACCTCTGCCCTGAGCTTGGTGCATCAGGTGCTGTGTTTCATCTGGCCCTTCCTTCCACAGCTGGGCTGAGATGCTTTCCATCCTCAGCTCCCTGGTTCCCAGTTTCCAGCCTTTTACACTAAAGGTACAGGTCTGTGGTATAACGAAAATCAAAGGAGTTGCAATGAAATGTCTGAAGGGGATCAGGGGAATCTACTTTTCATTCATTAGCTTAACGCCTGTGCAAAATCTATTAAAATTGTTTTCAATACATAAGGCTTGTTGTTGTTTGTTCTTTCTCTGCCTTAGAAGAATCCAACAGCATTATAAATGTGTCACATTTTTTAGGCCCAAAAGCATGGAACAGCTTTTAATGGGAAAGAAAATGTTTTTTGAAAACCAGAAAACTCAGCAGTGAAATAAATTGATCCTCAAAAAGTGATTGAAATCTCCAAGCCAATATACAAAAGGTATCCAAAGACTTGTGAAGTCTGACAGAATCTCTTTAGTTTGAGGTGCCTTTCATTTTGCATCAGGGCTTACATTCTTAAAAAGCAGCACCAAGCAGTGCTGTCAGGTGCAGCGGGTCTGGAAGCAGCCAGCCCACTCACGAGAGCCTGAAATTGCGCACAGCCCCGGCCAAGGCGCCCTCGGCAGACAACTGACACAATGCCTCTCCTGAGGGGGCTGCGCGAAGCGCTTGGCCGTACCGTGGTGGAAACCATGTCGTTCTGTTCCTTCCCTGTAGCCCCAGCGCCGGGTCACCTTCCACCTGCCAGACGGCTCCCAGGAAAGCTGCAGCGACAGCGGGCTCGGAGACCACGAGCCCACCGGTGGGGCCAGCACGTCCCACGCGCTGCCCCTGGGCTGCCCCCAGGACGAGTACTACGAGCAGGCGTCCCCCAACAGCCGCACGGAGGGCGACGGCAACTCCGACCCAGAGTCCAGTAAGTGCAGAACTCTGCTCCTCTCGCTCGTTAAATTGATTTGCAGTGCCCAAAGTGGGGCTTTTTGTTGCTGTTTCTCCATCCAGGTGGTTACGCAAAGCGAGCGCTGGTCGTAGCGCGGCCAAAGTAGCTTTGTGTTTCTGAACACGGGAGGGGTGGCCCTTGGAAATAAAGCACCTGGAGCTGTTGAGGGGTTAGTGATGACCTGGTATTTTTACATGCTATGCACAGAGGGGCTTTCTGAGGAGGTTAACACTGTTGCCATAATGGTCATAAATAGTGTGCTGAGGGAATTCACGTTTAGCGTTTCCCTTTCCGGCACTACTGCACACTGCAGTTTAACAGGGAGCTCGTGGGTCATGAGTAGCTCTGTGATAAGGCTGCAGTCTCCAGAAATAAGGGTTTGTTGATTTGTCTCTGGAAAGCAGCGATGGTGTGTAGTAATAATCTCAGAAGGGTTTGCTGCCTTCTGCCATTGCCACTGCCTTCCTGGAGTGTCAAAAACTGGGAGGCAAAATCGACAGGAGCCGGAGCTGTGGGTCCTGGCACTGCTCGCTGTGCTGTGCTGTGCTGTGCTGTGCTGTGCTGTGCTAGCCAGTTGGAGACTCCACTGAACTTTAGTCAACTGTTAATTGTCCAGAGGCTCCTTATCTGGATTAAATTGAACTGTGCCATTGATAAAGAGACACCTGAATGTCTTTAAGCCTCTAAGGCCTTGTTAGCGGCTTAATAAGTGATTTGAAAATACATCTGTTCTGGGCAAAACTTGGTCCAAAAGGTGGATTTCAGCTGCTTTAGTGTATCAGGAGGAATGAATTAGTGAGTGCCATGCACTTGAAATAGCTGTAGAAGGTAGTTACACTCTGCAGTGGCAGCTACAGCATCCAGCAGAGAGCATTCCCTCCCACTCCAAGCTGGCTCTGGCACACTCAGCCTTTCTCCTGGAAATCACCCCTCTGCCTTTGCCTTTTCTGCCCAGGACTGGAGCCTCAGGGGCGTTTTGTACATGTGAGGCGTGGCCTCTTTTTCATTAATTTGTAAACTATTACCTAAGTTTCAGTTTAAAATTTGTAGAGTGATATGTTTCCTGAAATAATGCCAGAAAATTATGTTTTCCAAGTTGATAGACAGCTGACAAGAGCCATCAGAGGTTTTTGATCTTGTTTTGGAAACAATAATAATTTGCTTTTGTGTTTATGTATTTGAGGTTGCAATTTACCCTTAATAATATTCTAGGCTGTCAAACTGGATTCTTCACAGAGTTAAGCTCTAAAGGGCTACAGACATACCCACAAAGAAAGAAAATATCAAGTTTTATATTATTTGCTGCTTTTATTATTCATGCTCAGGGTCTAAACTTGCTTTCCAACTCTTTCATGTTGCTTGTAACTGGTATTTACGCTTTGCTGAAGTGAGAATGGTGTACATGAAATCGATATCCAGGGCCTTTCCTGCAGAGAGCAGGGGACAGGACCTGCTGTCTGAGGGGTTCTTAGGACAGGCATGTGCATCCTGCCTTGCCCTTTACCAGAGAGGCTCAGGTTGGGGATTTGCCAAAGCATTTGGCACCCAGGTTTCGTAATTCCAGAAGAAATATGTGCCACAGCTCTTGCAGAACGTGGCTCTAAAAGTGACACAGCTCTGACATCTGAGTGTCATTGACACACATCCCTGTGTGGAGGCTAAGCAGGCATCAGATGTCTTTCCAAGTGTGAAGTTGAAGAAAGTTTAATCACCTGTCTAATTACCTGACAGTTCAGTTTTAAACTTGAAGCCACAGTTTAATTAGAGTTTATTTTACTTGAAGATTTCTCTCTCCTTCCAACTTGTATCTGATTGAAACAGTTTAATTGATGTAGCACGATGGCTACAGCAGGCAAAGCTTCTTTTGTGGCCCTTTTTAGTGGTTTATGCTTGTATTAATGGCAGGAAGAAAAATGGAGATTTAAATAGATGTTGTGGTGTTCTCTCCAACATCTGAGTGAAAAAGAAGGGGAAGACCCACAGCACATTTGTGCTCAGTGTGCTGCTGCAAAGTGGCTTGGTGCAGATGGCAGCAGCCCAAATATCAGTGTGCTGGTCTGTGCAGGAGTTCAGCTCGAGGTCCATGTGGTTCACTTGTGCACACAGGACACATTTAGCCAAGAGTGGAACTGTGAAAATAGCGCTGAATTCATAGTTTCCTCTACAGTCTTCTGCTGGGTTTTCAATTGGTGGTTTTCTTTAATCTAATTTGCAGTGGCTTGATGCATTCAAAGTGTTTCTAATCTTCCTTCATGGACCAAAAATGTTGTTAATGTGAAAAGAGACAGGAAAATAGAGTCAGGTGATCTGAGTTCATACAGCAGAACAAGCAAGGCCTTCACTCCCTCTCAAGACCTTTAATATCTGACCTATCTTAATCGGAGACATTGTCTGAAAAGTTAATCCTGATTTGTCACCTGGTGGGGATTTAGTTTAACTTTGCCTGGCAAGGACAGAGATTTGGGGTGAAAGGATGTCAGTAATGTCTGGAGCCAACCCAGTACCCTGTGACAGCTGGTGGCAGCTGTGACATCACACAGGGACATGTTCAAGAGTGTTTTCTCTCTCTTGCTTTTCCTGACTGCAGCCCTTCCGTGTTATTTGTTTCTCTAATACTGGAAATTGTTGCATTTTGGAAGCTTTCCATTGAGTAGCAATAGCAAAGCATTTATTGCAAGGCCCTGGAAAATATGACCATAACAAAATTTAAAAAAAAAAACAAAACAAAACAAAACAAAAAAAAAAA
>VZRX01005784.1:0-44814 GCA_013398075.1 Notiomystis cincta | reverse complement strand
CGGGTTTGTGTCTTTGAGCAGGGGCAGGGGCCGCGCTGTGAGCGGATTTCCGAGCAGGGTTTGTGCGGCAGAGCCGTCCCTGCCGGGAGGGCTCTGCCCCCACCGGGATAACCCGATACCACGAGGGAAAATTAAAGATTGGCAGCCACCAAGTCCTAGAGAGGTCAGATATTTCAGAGCACGGAAAAGAAGAAAATGCCCTGAGCTTATTCGAGTGCCCGTGTTAGGAACGGATTGTGATGAGGATTGCAAAACTTAAGATATAATAATTTATCCACTAAAGATGTCTTAATAAAAAGTTCCCTCATAATTCTTTCTTTATGCTTTCTATAATACTGAAATTTAGGATGTTTTTTCCCTTTGGAACACAGTTACAAAGAAACACAGTTCTGCTTCGTACATTCATCTCTAACCTCTGCTATCAACTTTGTATCTCCAATCTAAAGAGTTCGAGAGAAAGTAGAATACAAGGAAGCAGATGTTTTCTCTTTTGTATAACACCTATTCTTGCTGAATAGGGATAAAAGATGGTAAATGTGGGGGGACATTAATATTTCTTGTTAAAACGTGCTTTGCAGGCTGAAGAATCTCATATACATAATGATAGTCAAATGTCAGCGAGTAAAAATAGGGATTTGTTTAAAAACAGCTGTGCTGCACAACTCTTTGACAGGAATGGAGGAATGCTTTATCCAGTAAAATTCGCTGAATTTCTTTAGAAGAAGCTGTAGCTGTTAATTTTCATCAAGACAGAAGGTTAACAAGTCTGAAATGGAAGGGCTGGTTCAGCCTCATTTCATGACCATGGAAAAAGGAATTTTTAACTCTGGCAGAGCTCTCGCTTCCCTCACAGCAGATTTCCCTGCTGCAGTTTCAGGGCACTTTTTAATGCCCCATCATCCTCCCGTTCTGGAGACTCTTTCAGGGAAGCTGACACACAACAAGCCCTCCCTTAAGGCTCTTGCTGCCGGCTCTTCCCGGGGTTTTCCCCAGGGTGATGCTGCAGGCACTGCCCCGTTCCCCCGTGGGAGTGCCTGGTCAGAGCCTGTGCCCTGGACAGGGGGACAGGGGGACAGGGGAGAGGGGCCAGGGCACAGGGGCTGCTCCCTGCATCCTTCCTGGAACTGGCACTGCCCCAGCAGCTCTCCAGGAGATTTGGCTGGGACAGACTCTGTGCCCGGAGAAATCCTGGCTGCTTAGCCAAGGGAGCAGCAGCTGTGTCACAGATCATCCACTCTGAATTTAGGAACCAGCCCCAGACAGATTTTCTCAGCTGTGACATTGATGAGGCTCTGGAAGACACAGAACAGGACTGAGCTGCATTTGTGCTTTACAAATGGGCAACCCTTTAAACTGTAACTGCATCTACCACTTACAGTGGCTGGAAGAGCTGGCTCTGGTGTCCTGCACTCAGGCTCTGCCCTGTAATGCACAGTTTGCAAAGAAGAGTAGAGGGGGGGCACAGACAGATTTTTCTGGTGCAGAAAGTGAGACTGGCACAGCCAGGCAGCTGCACTTGTAATTCACAGTCACTCCATCCTCTACCCCCCAGGAAATGTTCTCTAATCCATAAGCACTTTGCATGCTGAGGTGAGATGTTAAATAGCAAGAATTGCCTCTAAATAATAAGATTATGACACAAACCAACAAGAGCACGGGGCTCAAGGTTAAAGATAACATTTCTCATTCAATCTGAGCTGGGAGAAAGGAAGAAAGAGATTAGAGAAAAAGGAAAGAAAGCCCAAAAATGCCCTTGCCAAACTGAAGCTGTGACTAGATCAAGATATTCAAGATAATCATAAAAAGGTTTTTAGACTCTGATGTCAGTGTGCATATATATATAAAAAAATTAAAATTTATTTGTTTCCCATTGTTAAAATATTTCTGTTGAGGCAAGATTTTTTTAAGATATTTGCTCCAAATGTACCTGATTCAAATCATCAAGGTCTTTGTGGCACGTAAAGCTTCTTGCTATAACAGGGACATACTTTAAGGCAGATGGCAACTTTTTTTCCACAGCAGTAGAAAATAGTTCCAGTAAAAATATACTATCTTTACTCAGATGTCCATGGTAACAAATAGAGAAAAATAAACCAGCTTTTTCTCTCAACAGAAATCCTTTTGAAGATAAATGTGTTTTTTTTTTTGTTTTTTGGTTTTTTTTTACTGAAGTATTGGTGGTATTTCTGGAACATATTTGAATGTTAAGTGTTTTCTCTGAGCTTCTGTTAAGATTCTGCTCTGAAACAGAAAACTGTAAAATCAGTAAGATAAACCCCAATGCTTAGTTCTATTCCAAAAAAGTTCATTTTCCAGAAGAGAAGTTCAGCTGAAAAGTGGGATGCCACTTTTCTTTCGTGTTTTGTAGGAATAAGACATCTTTCTCTGGAGTCCTTGATGGATCTTGCCTTTTTCCTCCCATTGTGTCAGTAATTTATGTAACTTCTGCTCATGCCAGAAGAAGCTGTAAAATGTATTTGTAAATTACTGTTCGAGAATCTTGAACTAGAAGACTTGGTTTATTTGATGTGAAAATAATTCTAGTTTCATGTGTAAGATGTATAAACTGCAACAGTAATCTTGCATCGATTGCACTGCTTTGTTTGGAAGAAAATACAAGCAACCCTGAGTGAACAAGGCAATTTGCAGCCTTGATTAAATAGAGAAGGCAGAGGAATGGCTGAGGAGGAAAAAAAGAGCTCTGGAGCTCTGGACAGAGCAGTTCACTCAGGCAGCACAGATTTCTCCTAATTTTCCTTTCATGTGCTTCAGCTCTGTCACATATTGAGCAGCAGAACGATGGGTTTGTGATATTCTTTTCCCAAAACTTACTGAACTTGCTCAAACTTTGAGCAGGGCCCTCGTTTGCCCCCCAGGATCGTATCTAAAAATCTGTCTGCCACTGACTTTGGCTCTGGGATTTTGGTGAGTCCTGCTCTGCCTGTTGACAGGTGCATTTTTCCAGTCTAACTTTGGGGTGTGGAGTGGCCTTGGGATAGAATTTACACATGACACAAGACTCTGTCTCACCAAAGGGGGATCTGTCTGATCCTTAAACAGTGCAAACAATCCCTTCCCCTCACCCTGCAGCACCAGGTGATGCTGTTCCAAGCAAACCACACCTCGTATGAAATGAGTTTTCAATCCTGCCAGGTCGTGCACCACTCCTGAGGTCCTCAGGGGTAAATGAATGGATCAGTGAAGGCAGAATTAGCTCTGGGTGTGTGGATGTGGGGTGTGATTGCTGCCATCCAAAATGATCTTTCAGCAAATATGGTGGAACTGTGGAGTGGTTAATAGCAAGAACTATCAATCTGTAAATCATCACAATCACTGATTGCAATTATAAATGCCAAGACATAAATTAGGAGACTCTGGGCATCACTGCAATAGACACAGCCATGCCCAAATTTCACTATCAAGTGCAATAAATTATAGATCTTCAGAAATGACACCTTCTATGCATAAATGCAAATAAATTGGACATGAAGGCATTTAGGGTGGTGGAAGAGAGTACTTGGAATTTCAAGAGTGACAGAACTGGATAAAAAACCGCTCTTAACATACAACCACCCCTACAGTTTGAATGTACAACAGAAAAGAAATTTGTTTCAAACCTAAGTTTGAAATAATCTTTTACATTGAGATTCTACCAGTGGTTGAGTACTACAGAAGTTTTTCCCAATCCCCTGGAAAACAAACTACCTATATGTAAATTCAGCACCTTTGATCAGGAAAAAAAGTGTTTTGAATTATATTATATTTTCATTTTAACGTTGAAACTTGTATGTGCTCAGAAAGCTGAACAGCACGTCTGGCTTTAGCCTGTGCTCATTTATAATGAGTAATTATCTAATGATGATGGTGTTCAGCATGCATGAGAGCTCCTGAGCAAGATTTGGAATTTTAAGGAAATGCTGTAGATCCAATGATAATGTCTCATTTGTATTCTCTTAGTTCCCTAGTCACTACTGCATTTCACAAAGCAGCTACAGAAATGGACTGCAAATATGCATCATTTTTGTGTGAGATGAGAAAAGGCTCAATGGTCCTTAAACAGTGCAAACAATCCCTTCCCCTCACCCTGCAGCACCAGGTGATGCTGTTCCAAGCAAACCACACCTCGTATGAAATGAGTTTTCAATCCTGCCAGGTCGTGCACCACTCCTGAGGTCCTCAGGGGTAAATGAATGGATCAGTGAAGGCAGAATTAGCTCTGGGTACATTGATGTGGGGTGTAATTACTGCCATCCATCCCTCTGGCTGCAGGACCTGGTGATCCCTGTGCTGTGCTGTTGGGCTGGGGTGTAAGACCATGGGATGTATGGCCTGAACAAAAGCCTCTATTTCCACTTGGAAATGGGAAGCTTGGTAATCCAACTAAAACTTTTTTTTCCCCTCTGTTTTCAGCTGTTAATTAAACAGATAGGAATCTGTTTAGCAAAATAAAAATGGTTTATAATGTTAAAAAGAAAGAATTAGAAACAAGAGTATCCCATTTTAAAGAGATTTAGGAGTTTTCTGTTGACAGTAACAGTAATTTGGCTTCTATTCTAACATCAGTATTTTCCACTGTGGAGGAGATCTACTCCTATATGTGCACATCTCTGCATATTTATCTGCCTTCATAATGTGAACAAATCACTTGTGCATCCCAACATTTGTATCTGCAGATGCACACATCTCCTCTGCCTCTGACTGATGGCTCCGTTTTGCTTCATTCAACATTTTCTCAGAGACACTGCCAGGGAGCTCTGCTGAGGGAGGCAGATCTGCCCCTGCAAGGCAGCCCTGTAATTGGCAACCTCAGAGGGCAAAATGCTGTTAAAGCCCAGCCTGGGCACAGCCCTGCAAAGCTGGGTGCAGCTTTTAACCTGCAGCAGCCTCCTGCATTCTTTGGTTCAATTCCCTACTCTAGCACTCCCAGAGAATTCAGTGGGTCTGCCCTGAATGAGCACAGCTAAGTAGGTGCATAAGTGTTTTCAGGCTGTAGGCTTTACAAGCTTTCATAATTAGTGCTCCAGACAACATTAATTAAAGAGTACTTTAGAAAGAATATAGCTGTTTAAACCTCTCCAGTGGTTTGCATCTTATTCAGGGATCCCAATCAATGCAGCACATGGGTAATCCACTCAGAAAGCCAGGCATGATTATGGCTTAATGTCATCTGTATATACATCTTGGAAATTGTATATAGCAAACACAGCTCTATATGAAGTCACTTCAGTTCAAGGACAATTAAATAAGACAGTAATAATGAAAGAAACATATGGTTTCTTTTTTGTTATAGTTTCTTCAAGGGTTGTGATCTATGGTAATCAAATGTGATGAAGAGGGAGGTTTTCCTGAGGCTTACAATATTTTTCATATTTCCTTGGAGATAAGAGCCTTGGGACAGTTAGAATTTGTATCTTACTCATCCTCCTGTTATACAATTGAGGAAGAATTAAAAGTAAAGCATAGTTTTTATCAAAGAAAAAAAAAAGGACATTGAAATATTAAGTGTGATGTAACATCTGATTTATTGTGCAAGGGGGGGTTGAATTTTTTGTCCCACTGTACTTGGGATATGAGGCAGTCATCTGTCTTCACAAAACCATCTGAGTGTCATGTGGCAAACCTTTTGATGTATGATTGAGGATTGTGTTTGGCAATATGGGATCCCCTGCAGCAGCTGTACTTAAGGCTTAAACACAGCTTTAATTCTTGACACTACTTGTCTTTTATGCTCTTTTCCTCCCATATTGAGATAATTTCCAAACGGTGATGAAGAAAATTACTGCATCTTGTACTGATATAGTTGTAAAGGCACAATAAAATTTGACATCTTCCATTTAGTGTGTCTTGATCAGAAATGGGTCTATCACTCAGAACAAATTATTTTGAAGCCTAAAGCAGGAAGGATATAATAGTTAAGCACAAAATTACCTGATGGGTTTTTAATCACCCTGACAATTATAAAATAAAAGATCTCTGTCCATTATTGAAAGAGGAACAAAGACCAAGAATAGAAGAAGAGACAATGACAAAGTAAATGATTGAGGGGGTGGGAGCCTCCTGTACTGTCTAAAAACTCTGAAGATGCTCAACAGTGACTCAGATGTTTCCTTGAGTAGCTGAGCTGCTTTTCATCTGCCTCTGGGTGTTAATCACTCCAACAGACAGAAAATACCCAAAAGCACCTGGACAATTTGCTTGTCTGCTTGTTTTCCTGTCATGTTTACCTGAAAAAAGGTGGTGGAGCCAGAATGCCTGCAGGGTTTGAGGTGTGGAAACACATCCAAGGCACTGGCAAGGCTCCAGGCAGAGAGCAGGGCTGCAGCAACTCTTTGGGGTGAGGGCTGGAACTTAAACCCACAGAAACTCCAATCTTCACAGTCATGGCAGGGTTCCTTTTCAAAGGGGTCACACCTAAAATATCTGCAGGTCTATAGATAATATTTCTCTGTTTTCTTTGAATTTTTTTTTTTGTATATGCTTACCACTCCCTCTCAGCATTGCTCCCAAAAATTCCACTTAGTGAAATTAGGTACTGATAATACAATAATTATTAACCAAGTAAGTTCAATTCATCATTTTCTCCTCTGGCCTCCACTCTGTGCCAGTGACTGCTGATTATGAACACCATCAGTGAAACAGAAATCAGCACGGTGTACTCAAGTTTCTTTCTTCAAGCAAGGGGCTATTTTTCAGCATTTAGGTTCCCCACAGGCTTTTAATCAAGGTTATGGGAAAGTCCATAAACTTTCCACTGAATATTTAACAAGCTGAAGGTCGTGGCAGACACAGATCCCAAGGACAAGGGAAATGAGATTGCAATCAGAAGAGCAGAGGAGACCTGGAGATAAGCAAAGCTTTGTCTACAGATAATATCTGCCAGAACAAACACCAGAGTCACGTTTGCCAGCTTCTTTTGTGAGATTTAATTTTCCCAATATAAACAGCTATAAAAAGGGGTAAACACAAATGGGTGCTGTTTGCAGCAATGTGAGTTACTGAATTTCTTTGAAATGATGGTCGAAATCCAGTCAGAAAAGAAGTTTAAGAAATGGAAAATGTTTCGTTGTAGCTACATACTTTTCTTTTTTACTGACCTGAAATCCTAATTCCCTAACACTTTCTTAAAATAAATTCTCTAAGCAGCCTCTATTATACTGAATTGTAATGCCTGTTTATATGTTTAGCCAACAATTTTTCTTTGCTACATCTTTTTAACTGAACAATTTTTAACAGTCTAGTTGTGACAATATTTTCCCGTGTACAAATGGAAAAAGCAATCTTGCAGAAACTCTTACCCTTGCCTATCCAGCAGCTATAAAAATATAATTATAATGCTCTGCATAATGCACAGAGTGAGTATTTAGGAAAGTTACCCGAAATGCCAGCCTGTGGAGGCTGCAGTGTCCAGGGTGCTGTGGCTCTGCAGCAGTGCCCAGAGCTCGGGGGCACAGAGGCTGCAGGGGCTCTGCGGTGGCACAGGAGGCAATGGCTGTGACTGGGATGGCAAAAACCTGCAGCCTCTGCTTCTCTGGGCAGAACTGCCTGCAAGGTCTCTCCCCACAGATTAGTGCACTTTAACCCAGGGCTTTCCTGAAGCTGGTGTGTTGCTTATTCCTTCTTCGTAGCAAAAAGTCAATGAAATGTTTCATCCTGAGGGTGTTAGCCTGTTCTGAACAGTGCAGGTATAAATTCCTTTTGTAAAACTAAGTTGTGCTATGACTTTTTATCTGATGGGGGTGGGGAGGCCCTGGCACAGGTTCCCAGAGCAGCTGTGGCTGCCCCTGGATCCCTGGCAGTGTCCAAGGCCAGATTGGACAGGGCTTGGAGAACCCTGGGACAGTGGGAGGTGTCCCTGATCATTGCAGGGGAGTGGAAGCTGATGGTCTTTAAGGTCCCTTCAAACCCAAACCATTCCACAATTCTGTTATTTTCCCCCCACTTTGTTAAGAATCTTTAAAATATTTACTATCAACAACTCTGCTGAACTTGGAGTTGTAGCTGATCACATCCCATCCCTGTTAATAGAATAGCACACTCTTTTGCAGTAAATCTGGTTAAAATAGGTGTAATATACTCAGAATATTGTCTCTGCCTTAATTATTATGAGAGGAGAAAGGCTGCAGAGAAGAAATCAGGATAGAAGTTTTCCCTCCTTTTATTGTATCAGACACTGTTAAGGACCCCAAATTTTGGCAGCTCTGTGACCGTTCTGGATCTGGGATGATTTCCAACAGTCTTTCATCAATCAGATTGTTGATTTGGGGGTTAATTTCTGATAACTGGGTTAATTTTTCTTCAGATTATTCCTTTCATAATTTTCACTCACTTTTCTTGAAAGGAAGGAGAGCCCAGAGGAGAACTGTAAGCAAGTAGTTATTTTTTTATGACAGAACATTTGAGACTTTTCTGTTACAGAAGTTCTGGTTTATACAGCACACCCATAACCTCCATCATTCAGGAAACAGATTCTTTAGCTCTTGTCAAGCACAAGGAAGGCTAAAAGTGACCCAGGTTTGTTCTTCTTTTCCCATGGGAAAGCTGGGACCCCATTTCTCCCCCTAAGGAATGAGGACTGCTCATCCAGAGTGGCTGGCTCTCTGTCCCTTGGGCAGTGCTGGTCCTGGCAGCCCTGTCCACACTCTGGAAAGATGAAAAATTTATGCAGATCTGGAGCAGAGATTTTTGCACAACTCCTTTTGGGACAGGGAAGGAACACCTGGCTGGGTGTTCTCCCTTGCCACACCTCAGCCCCCAAGTCTCACCTCAGGTAATTTCTCCTGAGTGGGGCTGGCAGGGCAGGATCCATCAGCCCTTGGTTTTGATCACGCTGTCAAACCACCTCTGCCACCAAATAAATAATTTCATCTGGAAAGAACCTCACTCGTGCTGCTGCATTTAAAAATACAAGAGCAAAATTCGAATTGTGCCATTTTTAAGTCTGGGCCATAAAATAACAATCAAACATTGCAACAATGAAACTTGGCTGATAAAAGGATTGAAGACCTGAAGCAGAAGTTGTTTAATAATAAATGGAATCTCAGTACTTCACTTGTAAGGCACTCGTGTTTCACTTGAGACTGTGCTGCTCTCAAGACACAAGAGCTGAAAAGAAGTTTATTGTAAACATCCATTATATATAGTTCATGCATATATCTTGTTCCTTTGCCACTCTGATCATGCAGAGTTCCACTTTCAGCAGAAGACAAATAAGTTCAGCAACTGATGAAAAAATTAGAAAGCTCGTGTTGAAGATAAATCTTTTAACCCCACTATGTTTAATTTGTCCAGGGAACTTGCACAGAATGGAAATATCACAAAGTAGCAAGTTTAAAGCCACAAAAAACAAGTTGGTTTTGCCAGTTCAAATAGAGAATTTTGTTAAAAATGTAACAACTCTCTAATAGTAATACCAGGAACAAGATTAAGATTGAAAGGTCAGGTTAAAATTTAAGTTTTGGAGTATTTTTTTTTTATTTTTTTTATCTTTCCAGTAATTTATTAACTCAGTTGCTGTCTTACCATCTCAAGGTGGGACATTTCAGTGTGGACATAGTGATTTTAGTTTTTCCCTGTAACAAATCTTGTTATCCTTGATGAAATATCCCTGATGAAATAGGCTCATTTGCCAGAGAATAGCTGACATATTACAGATAAGGAAACCAAAAACTTTTCATTAACTGACCTTAATTCATCTTATAAATGCACAACAGTTTCTCAAACTGTTTCACAAGTTTGAACTTACCAGATTCCACTTAAATCTGTTTCCCTGCACACACTTAAGCTTATATATTTTAAGGAACATATGGAGGTCGAGTAGTCCTGAAAAACAAGTATTTTGCAGAGCTGATTATATCTGAAGCCTTTAAAAGTGTTCCTCAGCAGAGGTGTTCCAAGAGCGCTGAGCAGCACCAGGCTGGCTGCAGGTGGTGGCTCAGAGCAGCTGCTCCCCAGCCCGGCTCCCCCAGCCCACTCTTGGTGCTGGGGGCCCTGCAGTCGTCTGACTTGGAAAAAAAAACAGCACAAACGTCCAGGAAGAAAGATGATTTCCCAAGCCTCCCCTTCTGCTCCTGTGAGATCCATCAAATTAGGAGGAAAAGGGGAAACTAAGATTAGAGAGCCTCGATGTGAGAAACTTTTCACTGAATTATGGGCTTTTGAATAACACATCATCATTGCAGATATTCCCTTTATTCATCTGGATTGTGCAGCCAGTGCAATAGATCCCATTTGGATGTCTCATATGTGCAGGTGAAAGGGATTTTTTCTGTTCTTTGTGCATTTTGCATTTTGATTTGTTATCTCTGAAAATACAAAAAGTTTGAGGAAACAAATTATTGGAGTTTTTTTGTTTGTTTGTTTTTCCTTAGAGATTAGGAAATACTAGTAAGCCAAATGAGGGAAGGTATTAAAAAACAGAGATCCTGTATAAATAACAGAATAAAAATAAATAGAATAAAAAATCCTGTTTCAGGATGAAACTGACTGAATAAGTATTGATCCTGAGAGAATTGGAATTTTAACCCTGTCTCTGAACAAACTGCAAGATAGTTGTTAGAATGGAGAATAATCTATATTAAAGGAACTATTAAGATAGCTATGGAGAATAATCTATATTAAAGGAAATATTAAAGTGTTGACAGATATGAGATGTATTGATAAAATGAGATATTTCCATTCCATGTTCAAAATGGTAAAAGGAAATTTATATTACCTGATAACTGTCTGACCTAACAGAGGAACAGCAACACTGGTGCTAACAAATGTTGAATGATAAATGGGCCACACGTGGTAAATGAAGAGCAGTGCCTGAAAACCTGGCAAGACTGTGACAGCCCTTCCAGATAGGCAAAACCAGCAGTGAAAGAATGTCCTCTTGTCATATTAGAAATATTCATAAATCCTGCATCATTTGACAATGTAATGATTTTCAGACAGATTAGGCAAGGAATTACAAAATTATTAATTTTTTCCTGAAAATAAAGGAGACTATAAAAATGAGCAGGATGACATCTTGTCAGCATCTCTGAGAACTTTGTTTGGCCATGTCCTGCATGTGTGATCCACAGCTGGAAATGAGGATATTATGGGAGGACACGTGAAAGTTTTCCCCATTATGTGAAATTCAGTGCAGGGTTCTTTTACTTTTAAATGATAAATTTAATAGAAATAATTATAATAATTCAGCCACGTATCTTCCTGTAACACAGAGAGATGTGTTGGGTTGGCTGGAAATTCGAGTGGGCTCTCTCCTGCCTTCTCAGCCTCCAGGCAGGATGCACAGCCTGCCACGAGATATCCACCAGTGATGACCTCAATTAAAATCTCTTTTCCAACATGGGGCAGGTGAGAAAAAACCATGGAGTTGATTCATCCTTGGTGCTGCTTGAGGAAGTGGGAAAGAGTTCAATACGTTTTCATTTGGGTTTGTGAGACACTAATAAACGATTATAAAATATAATCAAAGCTGATAATGCCAAGTCTGATAGAACTAAAGTACAAAACTGGTGTGCAATCAAGGGGAAATTTTCAAGCAGGTATTTACTGCAGTGTTGTCAAACTGTGGAAATGACAGAGATTTTCAGAAATTAATTTGAGAGGTCAAGATGGATATTTTATCTCCAAAGGTATCTTCGTGTTCATATTTTTAAATGTTCATCATAAATATTTGTTTTAATTATAAAATTTCCTAACTGGACTATTTTTAATGCTGCTTATAATAAGATAATATAAGAAAAAGTTATTGAATTTTAAGGAGCTTTAATAAATTTCTGTTATTGTCATATTTAAGAGGTCAAATTTTTGTAGCAGCTATGAAAAGCGAATATTTTTTTTAGGGACATTTTATTTAGAAGCAAATACTAGCTAATTCATTAATAAAGCCCCCACCTTTCTGCCAGTATGTACTCAATAACTGCATTTTCAAACAAAATTACGAAAGAGATGGAGATTCAGAGTAAGATTGAACAGGAAATTCCAAGAATAGAACATAAGAAAAAGCTAAGAGTAGTCCTAAAAATAGAAATGAATAAAGAAATAATTCGTCACATGTATTTTTCAAAGCTATGCTGACATTTTTCATTTTGCCAATCTGTTGTTTGGCATCACTTATTGTCATTGCTCTGAAACATTAATCCAGCAATGGCATCTCTGCCTTGATAAACTTCCTGGTGTGATTTCTGCACGCCGTCGCCGACGTCTGAGACTGAAATAATTTTAAGAAAAAGTTATATATGTGGGATTTATAGGCGGAAAAGATGCCTTTCAAGAAAAGCCACTGAAAGAGAATCAAGCCCACTCATGGGAAATGATTTGGAAAGTTTCTGGAAAAAGCCACAGAGAACATTTTCCTGGGGTTTGGCAACAGCGATGGAGTGAACTGAGTGTCCGACGGCAAACGTCAGATGGACACAGCCACGCTGCCAGCAGGGTAAAACCATTCCCTCTGCAGCCTGAGCAGTGGAGGTGATGCTGCAAACTGGATTTGAGAGCTCCATGGCTTGCCAGGGCTCCACAGCCACTGCTGTCCTACAAATCTCAATTTGCTTGGTTTGGTTCTGGTGTAGTTTTATCTCAGCATTGAGAGCCCTCTTGCTTGTGGTGTTTTCTCCAGCAGGCTCCATGTGATGCTGCACCCTCTTTCCTTCTTCTTGTAATTAAAGTGCTCCAGACATGATGTTTGTTCACAGATATTTATTCATATCATTTGAGGAAAGGCTGTCAGTCATTCAGCATGGGTAATTAATTTAGCTGTAAGAAACCCTGGGAAAGGTGCCTGAATGGAAGTGAAGATGCAAAGCTGTTGTCTCTTCTAATGGGTTTTGTGTTCCTGCAGCAGTTGATGTGTTAGGTACACGCATAAGGATTTAAATGAATCTGTGGTGATTACTTTGTGATTCCAGATGGAAACCAAGTAACCTGTTCTTTTTTAAGTCTGCCTGCTGGAATTGTTAAAGTGCTATCTGTAATTTCAATTCAGTCTCCCAAACTTTCTATGCTATTCAGGCTGCATGCCTGTTCTGTCAGAAAGAAAAAGGAGTCTGTGCACGCACACCTTGAAAAGGAAGATTTCTTTGTTGGTAAAGGTTTTCAGAGAAGCCATTGTCTTTCTCCCATAATAACAATTTTCCACATAACTTTTCTTTCTCACCTGAGTGCTGTGTAATCCCCAGTTAGACACGTGTCCCGTGCCTTTGCTAAGGTTGGGAAATCATTCCCTCAGTCTGCAATCCCCCACAAGAAATTCCCTCTTTGTTAAACGTGAATAACGGATAATTGGTGATTGGTTGTGTTTTAGCTCCCTGGACTTGTTAAGTGAGGCTTCCTTTGGAGTTCAGGGCTGGCCTGTGAGTAGTTTCCATAGCACAGACTATTATTTCTGCAGCAGAACACAAACCTCACTAATTTGTTTTATGATGACAGTGCCTGGTAGCTGGCACTTAGACTTGTTCAAGCTATTGTATTACCATTTCCTTTGGTGTAGCTTTCTGCTTTCTGCAGTAAATGTCATCTGCAGACAAATTAATAATTTGTTATCACTTGCTGGAGCAAGAAATAAGAGAGGTGGGAGTCAGCTAAACAGGAAGGGCCGCCGTGGTGGCAGAAACCAAGACAACAGCACAGAGTCTGCCCTCGAAATGGACTGGCAGAGTGCAGTAAAGCTGAAAGAGACTCTCAGTTGTTCACACCTTCAGTGCATTATGAAGGGATAAACACTGAGAGGTGTGACCAAGTTCTGTCAGCATCACTATTCTGGGATGGAGCTGTAGTGCAGGCATGGGCACCAAGCCTCTTCTCGCTGCAGAAGTTCCATCATCTCTTCATGAACCACCCTCTGTAGCCAGCCAGGTAATTAAACACACAGAGAAATGATATTTTACCAGTGCCTGGGAGCTTCTGAGGACTCTCCAAGTGCGAGGTAACTCATGTCCATTGAACACTGGAGTGATTTCTCCCCGTGTCCTGTGGAAGGGTCGTTTCCAGGGGATCTGCAGCGCAGTATCCCTGGGAGAGGCCGCAGTGTCTCTCTGCAGGATGCTGAGTCCCTCTGGAGAGGTTCAGCACAGCCCTTGTTTCCCCCTGGCTTTGATAAGGGTCTGATCAGCGAGTTATCAGTGAGGGGTGAAGGCTGCACTTGTCAGAAAACACTTTCTGTTTGGCAGTTTTTGATCTTGCCCTGCAGAAGCACTCGCGGGTAGAGGACACGGGAGTCGTTTGCTGAGCTGCAGCTGAACACAGGGAGCTGCCTGGCTGCTGCTTTTAATTAAATCCAGCACCAGCCAAACATCTTGGCTTGATTCCATGGCCTCCTTTCTTAGAGGGGTCCCCCAACCCCAGTTTGTCCAGGGATAATCTGAGTGCTGCAGCTTATTTGTGATGTTGACTGAATAGAACTTTGCTTTTCTCTTGGTAGTTTTATTAACCTTTATTAAGCTCATGGTCAACCTGGACAAAGTCCCTTGGTTTTGCTTTTATTTTCAGTATGGTCCTCAGCAAACAAAATCACCTTTGTCATTCTCAAAGGAAGGAGTAAAAATTGCCTCATAGATAGGATATTTTTACTAAATGGGTGTGTTTGCTATAAAGAGTTGTAACATATTTGGAAAAAAAAAAAAAGGTAAGCTTGTTGAGTATGTGGTTGTTTGCTGGTACCTTGATGGAGCAGCTTACAAATCATGGCAGTCAGACATATCCTATTGTTTATACAATGGCATTTTTAAGAAAGTTCATTTTTAAGGGAAGCAATCAAGTAATTCCTTATATGGAGATGGGGGAATACTTAACCTTGAGTACAACAACATTAACTCTGGTGAGCTTAATGAATTATTCATGCTATTATCCACCTTGAGAGACATCAAATTGCTCTGCACTGTCTGCAAAGTGCAGTTAACAAAAAAATGATAGCTCGGTGAATGATATTTGTATATCTGAACATTAAACCAAAGACAGAGCTGTGGAAAGGCATTGGGGGATGAACCTGAGCCATCCATGCAGAGCAAGGTCCTGCATGTCATTTCCTGATCCACTTGCAGTCACAACTCATTAATAATTTGTTTGCAAGGAATGGCCCAACAGACCAAATTCATTGAATATTCAAAGGTGCCTATACCAGCAGTGGAGGATGTAATCACTGCAGGCACTACACTCTTTACAAAGAAGCTGTTCATTATAGTCCCTGGAGGCTGCTACAACATCCTGGAGAATGAGAAGTTGCCTTTTACTCTGTTGCATTTTGGTTTCTACAGACAGAAACAAAACTGCTATTTGCCTTTCAGCATGCAGAGTGACAATTTCAAAAGCCTGGCTGAGACTGGTGGTGGTGTTTTCCTTGAGCATAACAAAATTCAGTCTCTTCAAACTCTTTTTCTGAGGTCCTCAGACTTATGCTCTTCACAAATTTTCCTGTTCCCCCGATCCCTCGTTCTAAACTCCTGGTTCAGCAGCTTAGTTAGATAAATATACATAATTATGAAGCATAGAGAGAAGTATTAATATCAGAGAACCTCCCCCAGCTGTGCTTGCTGCTGCTGCCCAGAAGTTTTGGAAAAACTTCCCTCAGTGAAGTCAAGCGAGAGATTGGGCCTTGTGGATTCCTTTTCTGAATTTATTTCTTAATAGGAAGATGCAGAAGATTCTTCAGATCCTCACTGTATCATCATTTACAGGGCACTTTGAGAGACAAGAACACAAACACACACACCTTCCTCATATACAGGGAGAGGTGAATGGAGCTCCTGCTTTTTCTGGTGTGTTTTTGCATTTTACTCCCCTCACGTTGGGGTTTAATAAATAAATTATTGCCATATTTTAATAGTAAATTGCCATCTTGCTGGAACTGCTGATTTCAGGAGGTTGGTTGTAACAACAGCTTTGCTGGCTCCCAAAATAGAAAAATGGCTCTAAACCACTTTCTCTTAATAATTTAATGTTTTATGAGAAGGCAATTTTGAACATAAAAATACATATTACATACACACATATACACACTTCTATTTTTAAAATACTATTAAGAATGTCATCAATTTTCAGGGAATATGGGAAAGCACAAGAACAAATATTACACTCTTTATCTTCTGTTCAATAAGAACTGGCTGCTTTTTATAATCTAATAAGGCTACCTGGGTAGGCTTAACCTATGATGAGACAAAGTTTTAGCACAAAATTGCATTCCAAAACTTCCTCTCATTGTCAATAGACAACCATGGACAAATATTTACAGTTTTCTATGGCTGCTCATTCTCTGGATCTTAACACAGTATTGATATAATTTTCTGTCATATTTATTATTAACATTTAAAAAATTATCTTTCATAATCTTAGCAACTCTCCATTGTGCTGAGAATGAGGGGTGGGGGTGTTTGGAGAGGACATCTTGTTGCTGTCTGGGTACAGCGAGATGCAGAACTCCTGCAGAAAGGGATTTATAATTAACTAAAATTCAGCACATCAAAAAGATTCAAATTGAACCCCCTGGTATCTCCAGCTCCATATCAAGATGGCATTACCAATTCCTGAATTTAGTCACTAATTGCTTTTGTCTGTGAGATGTCTTTTAACCCATTAAAACAGCTCAGGGCAAAACCCACGTATTTTATGGATTTAGTTCCTAATACTTTGCAACTCACAAGATCTGAGAACTCTGATAAATCTCTGAAGATTCCCATCCTCTGAGTCTCATTTTTCCTTGTGTACTATGCTTGTAGCATTAATTATGATTTTTGCAGATATTTAAGAATGCATTCACTCGTTTTGAAATATTCAAATAATTTCGAAGCATGATGCTTGGGAAAACTGTTTATCATCCACACACAGAGAACCTTTCCTGGCTATGGAAGTATCAAAATGAGTAGGATAAAGAGCAGTTTGCATCAATTCCAACTTTTGTGATTTTTTTTTTTTTATCAAAAGATTTAGAAGTTCTCCAGTCAATGTTTAGACTGGCAAGAATGTTGGGACCACTGCAAATCCTGATTTCTCAAATCATTAGGAATAATAATAGTTTCAGAGCTTCATTAAATTCAAAATTGTCTTCTCTGGAATATGGAAGGCTGGATATGATGTTATGGATTGAGGTTTAAAGCAGACTCAGAGGATGGACATACTCAGTCATGTGCAGCTACCTGATATTTGTTTGTCAGAGACCTTGGACTGCTGGAAACAGATATTTACCTCTCCATTTACAGATATATTTACCTCTCCATTTACAGATGGGTCAGCACTGAGCTCACAAACAGCACAGCAAAGGAAACCTCAGGGGTTTCCTGCTAGCACTGGATCCTGGGATGCAGCTCTGTTCCACAGGAGTTCAATTTCTAATGCTCCCTGACCCTTACTCTGCTATAAATAATCAGAAATATTCATTACAGAAATGGCAATAGCTTTGGAGAAGTGATGGACTGTATATTACAAAAGGAAAAATACATCCAATTCTCATAACTCCTTGCAAATTGTATTGGAAAGCCTTCAGCTGAATATATTCATATCCTGCTTTAAGAAATGCTACAAATAATGTGATGAGTTGAATTATCCTCAAATAATTCAGCTCATGTAGATGTGTATGTACCTATTTCACTGTGCAGAGGCTTATCATTTTCTGTTTTCAGCCTGATACAGCACCCTGAAATATTGAAAAAAGTCCTTTAATTTAAGGTTGGGTGTCACTGTTAAAGTCATAAAGTCCTTGGATCGAGTGGTGCTAACATGGTGCTGCTTTGGTTTTTTTCCATTTCTGTGCTTTTTATTTTGCTCTATAAGCCTGAATCCTTAGCATTAACAGCCTGGAAAATTCTACTTTTCTAGGCATTAATGTAAAAATGATTCCTGGCTCTGATTCCACAACGCGGCCTCTTGCAGTGGATGCAGAGGAAGAATGTGCTGTCAGCACTGTCATTCTCATGTGCTCAAGTTGAGTGAAGGGCAGATTCTTTCTCTGGAAAGAATCATGAGGCTTTTTTTATATTAATACTGAGGCTGTCTTTGGAAAATTTTCCATTTGGTCATGTGGATCTTGCTGTCTTTTCTGTTTTGTTGTTTTTTTTTTCTCTGCAGCCATAAATGATAGAAGCTCTGTTGGTTCTGGAACTCTTGCTGATGCTTTGTTTTGCTTTTTTTTCTCACCATAGAAAATGGAATTTCAGACTGAGTTTGCAAGTTGAGGCTTTAATAAAAGAAATTGTAGAAGAGAAAAGAATGCAAAATTTAAAGACTTACCCAGGCTATTATGGTCTATAAAATGCCATACCTGAGGAAGTTCTGATAGGAACAGTAAGAAA
Source organism: Notiomystis cincta (assembly GCA_013398075.1). Lineage (NCBI taxonomy): Eukaryota > Metazoa > Chordata > Aves > Passeriformes > Notiomystidae > Notiomystis > Notiomystis cincta. Next base: position 26,545 of record VZRX01005784.1, on the reverse strand, counting down.
AATATTTTTCTGTTCAGTGCAACAGAAGAAAAGCAGATATTAGATTTTGAGAATTGATTTTAATGTTTAAACAATTTAATTAACTTTATTTATTAAATATCATCTTTGAGTTTGTGGCTTGAGCTTTTGCTTTTAGATAAGACCACAGAGGTCTTCTAAGGGTAACATTTGCAGATGTTCAACTTGCTACTGGAAAAGAAACAAAATCTTTTGTTATAGGCTTCAAGCACCACTGGAACTTACAGAGTTTAGCAAAGAGTGCTCTGTGGTTTGAAGCTAAAAGAGATTTGGTTTTGATGAGATGTAAGGAAGATGATTTTTGCAGTGATCTGGTAAAACACTGGCAAAGGCTGCCCAGAGAGGTGATGGATGCCCCATCCCTGGAAATGTTCATGGCCAGGTTGGGTGGGGCTGTCAGCTTGGCCTGGGGGAAGATGTCCCTGCTCATTGCAGGGCATTGACCAGATGGCCTTTGAAGGTCCCTTCCATCCCAAACTCTTCTGTGATTCCAGAACTTTGCAGTCACAGAATCTCAGAACCACTAAGGTGGGAAAAGACCTCCGAGATCATGGAGTCCAACCCGTGACCGGCCCCCACCTGGACAGACAGGGAGGGGAACCAGGCACAGCATCCCGGGAGTGCTCGAACAGCCCCGGGCATGGGACTCCACCTGCTCCTTGGGCAGCCCCTGCAAAGCCTGACAACCCTTTCCATGAAGGAATTGTTCCTTATGCCCAACCTGAAACTCCCTGGCACACACGAGAACAGCTTCCAGTAGAACTTCTCCTCCCAGACTTCACCTCTGGAACCATCTGTGCATTTATCAGCCTTGCTGCTCGTACTCAGACCACGCAGAAGGTTACTGGGAGCAGCTCTGCAGTTTGTACACAGCCTTTTCTGACACGTGGGGCTCAGTGTTTAACAGCTCTGAGGGCAGGGTTTTCTGGTTTGCTCTTGTTCCTGTGATTTATGGCTCCATTTGCTTTCTTTGTTGGTTTGGTTCCCTCATAAGCAGGGGCAGCTGTGATGCTGCAGCAAAGCCAGGGCCAACCGTGGCACTGGCAGCAGTGCTAGAGGAGGATGCAGGCGCAGGAAACCTGAGAGTAGGTGAGGAGTGCCTCCAGCCAGTGCTCAGGCACCAGAGGTGCAGGTCTGCCCTTTCTGCACAGCATGTTTGTGTTTGCAAGGAGGGAAAGTGGGTGGGAAATCACGTTTCCTTCCGTGGCCCATCCCGGCCCCTCCCGGGGATCCCCTGTGCTCTGCGCCGCCGGCGCTCGAGAAAGGAGAGCCAACTTTGCCGAGGGTTCCCCGGCACATTAACAGTGTCCACAAGTGCAGAGAGAGCACATCCCTGCAAATTTACAGCCTTATTTACTGCATAATAAGTTCCCAAGGGAGATGCAGGCTCAGGTGCACTGATCCGTGGAGGCTGAGAAGAAATTGGAGACAAGCAGAACTCACTGGCGTTCTTCGACTGATTACTCATAAACCTTGGAAAAATACCATTTTCAACTCTGAGACAGCTTGGTTTTATCCACACAGTGCACTATTTTAACTTCATGTTAGCCTAGAAATCTTCCCATGTTGCCCTGGTAATTTATGTGATGTTCCTTTGCAGGAACAAAAATCTATCTTACACTTAACTCCTTTTGATAATTAATTCTCTCCCATCTGCTTACAGCTGGTATGGTAGAAATGTGCTGGAGTTTCCTTATTTGCTCATGCCTTGGAGTCATCTTTTAATATAAATAACTGTGAATCTACCAATCATTTTGAAATGAGCCTTTCTCAGTTTCTGACCAGCATATCCAAGTCATATTCCTTGATGCAATTTTTAGTGTGTTTTTAGGGGAGTGCAGACTGATCTTTTTGTACTATTTAATAGGAAGGTCTAAACCTCATATGTGATCCATCCTGCACTTGAAATAAATTTTTTAGAGCAGCGTGATCAGCTTCACATAAACATCATATCTTTGAGTTTGGCTGTTTTCTTCTCTCTGACAAACCTCACAACTTTTAAAGTATGTTCTTTTTGCAACCAGGCAATGTTTTTCACCTAATAAATAATTGCAGAGTGTTGCTACTCTACCAGCTTAGTTTATTTAACACAAAATAAGGCACTCCATGTTTCCCCTTGCCCTGGATAACACATTGTGCTTTTATGTAGGTTCTTTATTAAAAAAAAAAAAAAAAACAAAAACAAAAACAAAAACAAAACAAAACCGAAACAAAAAACATTTCTTAGAAGAATTATCTTTTGACCCAGTTTTTAGGGTAAATGTATCCAACTTTTGTCTTGCATATCTTATTTATTGTAAAAGCCTGCAGGAAGCCAGGAGAGAATTCCTCCAAAACAAAACAGTACAGGAACAAAGTAGCTGGCCACAAAGTAGGATGTTCCTAAGACCTGGGCAAACGAGCTCTGTTGACTTTGGATTCCTTGCAGCTTTCCTGAAGTGTGATAATCTGCAGTCTTGGTTTGCTCCTTATGCACTGAAATAAGCACAGGATTTACAGTGGGAAAAGAGCTCTGGATTTGGCTTGGAAGGAACAAAATGTGTGCACGCACCATGTGGGGGCACGGGGTTCTCTGCAAGGATTCACTTGGCAACCTGAGCTTCCACTCACCAAGGCTCCACTTGGATTTTGCAGAAGACAAATAAGGTGATTCTTTGCAACTTGGCTGCATTTAGGGAGGTTTAATTTACAAATTGGCTCTTATTCTAGAGTATTTTATTGCTTTTTATTACTCTGAGCTGATGGCAGACAAGTACTGAAGTGTGGTTTCTATTTTTTACATGTTTGGTACTTTTTAATATATTAAGAATCCATTTAAAATTATCTTCAGCAAAGCCAGTATTGAAAACTCCTGGAAGTTCTACCTTTCAATGAATAATACAAACTGAGACATGCATCAGTCCTTATTCATGTGCTGTCAGCTACTCTGAGGAGCTGTTCATTTGCCAGAGTAACTCATATTTTTTCTGTTACAGTTAGGACCTGCCAAAAAAAATGATCTAAGGTGCTCAAATAGCTCATAATGAATAAAAATTCTAAAAAGATGCTTAAAAAAACACGGGATATTTTTTTCTCTGCGAAGTTAAATGAAAACACTAATTTCTGATAAAATCACATATTTTGTTGTAGCACTTTCAAATTAAAATTCTAAATCAAAAAGCATAATGGAGATAAATTTAGAAATTATTTTGGGTAGATTTTTTTTTCTTTAAATGTCAAAGTATTCAATCTTTTCAGGGTACTTTGGTTTTCACAAACAACATGTGTACAATCAACAAAATGGCTGTCATTTTTCATAATTTGAGTAAATATAATTCCAGCTAAAAATACCAAAGGTCTTCTAAAACCAGTGGAAAAGACCAGGGATGATTTTTTGTTTAGAACAAATGGGCTGTTCTCAGAGAGGCCACACAGCAGGGACCCAGCCCTCTGCCTGGCAGTGTCTGTGACTCCAGGAGAAAGCAGGAATTAAACCTCATTTCTGCTTACTTTGAGTGGTTCTGCTCACTCCTGAGGAAGGCACTGGGGCAATTCCTGCTGTGGCAGGAGAAATGTGGACTAAAGCCATCCATGATTCCTCTTGAAGTGCAAAATCCCCTTGACTACTTCATATTTTGTTGACCTCCACATACAAACATCTCAACCAATCCTTTCCATTTAATATGGTGGAGAAATCAGTGACATCATTTTAATGTACTTTAAAGTTCCTTTCTGCTGTAGAACACAAGCCACGTAAGACTGAAAAAATCATTGTGAATTTGGGCATATTACGATGAAAATACGTAGAATTTTTAACAGGGGACTACCTATGATGTGCCTTGTGAAACCTTTTCATTCTCAGGGATCTGGCTAAACAGAATTGGCAGTGTGAAAGCTGCTAATGAGATTTGGGGTCTGACTTCAAGCAGTTAATGGTCACTGCCACCCCTTGCTCTGGAATGTGTGGGCAAGGAGACTCGATTTCTATCAGGAGTTTCTTCTGTAGGCCAAGGAAATGTTAAAATATCATCATCATTCCCTGAATTTACTGCTCCATGTCCTGTCCAGTGGTAATAAGGGCTGGGAAAACCTCTGCTCTGTTTATACAGTCTGAATTTTAAGTATACTTTTCCACAATTTCTAGATGGATATATTTAATTTCTATCTCTATAAAGACAAACTTCAGGCCACTGAACTAGTGAATTTTAGGAAGGCAGAAATATTTTTATGTGATATTGGTGTGTTTTCTTCTAATAGTGCAGTGGTTTGTTGGTTAAAATAATTCTTATCCTGCAAAGGACTTGGTCAGTTTTCCTCTCAGCTTATTTCCCTGCATTATCAAGTACTTCATCAACATTATTCAGTTTATCTACACAGAGCTTTTTGTCTGGGTTTTGATCACATTCAAGTTTCAAACTGGAAACACAGGCAGAAGAGAACTTAGTAGAAATCTTTTGTCATCCAAAAGGAAGATGCTGGGCAGGGTTGGCTTTGCCTGTATTCCCATTCTGTAATCACCAGTGCTCTCACTGCTGGGGCTGAATCAACTGAAATGACTGTGGTGGCTCCAGAGTTGCAAAAATGATTTAAGTAATCTGATAATTGGCACTTTCCACCTGGTTTAACATTCCTTCTTTTGCTTTGGTTCATATTTTGTCTTTAAACAAAAGCTCTTTCATTTACTTAGATCTGTTTCCTTCTATTTATTTCTTTTGCCAGCTGGTGTTGATTGCTGGTGCTCCAGCCACAAACCCTTGCAATCAATGCTGCCACAGGTGGTGACTCTCAACATGAAATTGGGGTGAACTCAAATATTATTTTCTAGTTCCAGGCTCTGATTTAATTGCTTCCTTTCCATATGAATTACTTATATGGCTTTAGAAATTAGTACATCTTTGGGGATTTCTTGAAGGTAGACTGAACAATGACCAAACAAAGGATTTAAGTAAAAACCTCTTTCCTTTTTGTAGGCAAGAAGTGAACATCAGAGTGATCGTGTTTTAGGAGTGCTTTACAGGACACAGAGTAAATTCTAAAACAAAGTGCATGGACAAAATCTGGAAAAAAACACTTCTCTAATAAATTATACTTTTTGTTTTGTGATCCATTATTGAATAATATTTTATATCAACAAACTACATACATTTCAAATAGTTTAGGTGTCATTAAGATTTTAATGCCAGCTGGTGTTTATTGCTGGTGCTCCAGCCACAAACCATTGCAATCAATCCTGCCACAGGTGGTGACTCTCAACATGAAATTGGGATTTGTGGCATTAAAATCTTAATGAGACCTAAACTATTATTTTATAACATTTATTTGTATACTTATAAAATGTAGTAGCAAGAAATAGGAATAATTTAGGAAAATACCTGATAGTAAAGAATAAACAGAAAACTGTGATAAACGACAAAAAAATTTACAATGTTATTAATTAAGCTTTTTAATTAGCATTGTAGATTTCTTGGGAAAACTCACCTGGTGGTGAGTATGATCTTGTAGTTCATTAATTTGTATTACCAGGTTCCAGTTTCTTTTGAAGTCAGTGCAGAGGTAGCCTAAGGAGGGCGACTTAAGAGGGCTTTGATTTGGCTTCTTGCTCAGTCATGGAGCAGGGAGAGGGCAGACTGAAGGTCTTGTTTGCACAACTCTCTGCTCTCTGGGTTAATTTTTCTGAGCTGTAAATTCTCATGCAGTCCATAAATAATGTGACTCCTGACATTCCCATGGATGGGAATCTCTCAAAGTGCAGGTTTCACTTTGCTGCTGGTGGTGATCCTGTCCAACACACGGAGCCAACATCCCTCAGGTTTCAAGTGCCATTCTAATTAAAACCTAGAATTTGGATAGTCAAGTGCCAATTAGTTTCTAATTCCCACAGAGCACATGGAAAATCTAATTCTCCTCCCTTTTCCCATACCCTTTAGATGGCAGCAGAGCAGGTGCAAAGCTTTGTGCTGCTGAAGCACCAGCTGCACAGAATTCCTTCAGTGGACACCAACCACCATTAAATCTATGATTTTTTTTTTATATTTTTTTAAATGAACTTTCTTTCTAAAATACTACAGAGAGGTTATGCCATCTTTATTTGTGCAGTGGTGTAGGCAGCCAACAGGACTTGTGTGTGTGGAAAGTCAGCTTCAAGTGTTATCGTAGCCACAATTCTTTCTGGAACTAGCAAAGCAAAAGTTGTTGGTGATTATAATGAGCCTATTAAGCCTAGTCATGAGTTTAGTTCCATCAGGAAAAGTTTTAGATCATTTTCTCATCTTTTCTATTCCTTTGAGAATAATTAGCAGCATGATAATCTGCTTACTTTAAAAGAGGAATAATAATTATTTTCTAATCCCAGTGCAGCGTGTGATTTAAAACAAGGCCATTACACCTTTGAGTGTGGGTTTTTGTGTTTTTGTTTTTTTTTTGTTTGTTTCTTATTAAATTAGAATTAGGATAGCCACAAGTGTGAAATGGGTGACACGCTCAGTTAAGTTGATCTGGGCTGCTTTTCATGAGCACAGTGCCATTGAGCTGGCTGGGCCCTCCCACATCTAATAAGGCTCCAAAAAGTTCCAGAGGCTTCCAGATGTGACAGATTTGCACCTGCAATTACAGGGAAAAGTCCCCAGCAAGATGAGTACTGAGGTGTGTGCTTAACACAGCATCACATCATAATAACAGTGGTGGCCTTGCCCTTCTGGGTGTCATTGGGGCTGAGCTGCAGGGAGGAAAACACCAAGGACACCTCCAGGTTTCCAAAGTGAATAATCTGCCACATTAACTGCAGCCTTCTGGGTTTGCTGAGGATACACAGCTCCCTTGGAATGTTTATGGCTAGGAATGGCTGCTGTCTCATGCTTCAGCTGCTTCATGCACAGTAAAATCAATAATGGTCTTAGACAGATTTATAGTTGTAAATATTTCAGGTGCCCATGTGGGTGCAGGAGCTTGTTTTTGGTTTGTTTTATTTTTTTCCTGAGGAAAGAAGGTGGTGTGCATTTGGGGTCCTGGAAAGCTGCATCACCACAAGCTCTTATTTCCCTTAGGAGTAGAAAAGGTACACATGCAGAAAAATGATGTCACTACGTTTCTGTGACTAAACAGAGAAAAAATGGCCAATTCCTGCAGTTGTCCTTACTGGTTTTTTAGGGCAGGAACAGTGACAGCTCCTGGAGGTTTGGAGCACAGTGATTTCTGTGTTGTTCCAAAGGTGTTTGGGTGGGTTTGAATTGTTCTTTGAGGCTGAGGTAATTACAGACAGGAAAAAGACCACGGTCCCTTGAAATTGGAAAGTTTTTATGGTGATTTCTCTTACTTACAAAAGGATTTGAGGCAGTTCTGGCTACAGAGTTGGTGTGCACATTGAAAGTGTAGGAAAAAAGGCAGCTTGGTCCCCAGATTGTGCCTGACAGCTTTGTGCCATTTACGTGCTACTTAATTTTGGTGGAATCATGAGAGAAGACTCTTACCTTTTCTGGGGCTCTAACCAGTAGCTGTCTTAATTTTTTCACATTCCCTGTCAGGAATTTGCTATTGATAATTATCAGTTAGAGTCTGAAGGGCACCAAGGGGGAAATTCTTTGTGTACTAAAAAAAATCAAGCTCCCAATTACAACAAAGACCATGTTTTCCTGTAGATCATAAACCAGAGAATTGGTACCACCCTGCTGATATCTAAAGGAAATGTCAGGTTTTTGCTCTAAATGCACCAAAAATAAAAGAGCTATGGCTGGGTGATGTAGATTAGGAAAATAAAGCAGAAATTCAAAGTAGGTTATATGTATAGAAATCAGCATTAATTGTGCAAAAAGGTCCTGGCAAATTTCCACATGACTTTTAACACTTTATTTCTCCAGGAGAAATAAATGTCAGTGCTGTGAATAGCAAATATAATTTTCCTGATAATACTAGAATGATGTTTCTTGTTATGGTTTAATGCCTCGTTTTTGCCTTGCTGGGGAAGCTGCTTGATATGTGCAGAACAGCAGCAAAATTGTTAATAGAGGAGAGGCAGCTCTGAGTGTTCTGCTCAAACAAGTCCTCCTGATGGAACAAACCATGATCTGCTCCTGGAAAGCAGCAGCTCCTCACTGGAGCAGCTTGCTGGGTTTATGTAAATCTTCACAGAGAAGCAGACCGTGAAATATGCTCTCTGTGGAACACTTGTGCAGAGGCTGGAGGATGTGTTTGCTGAGCAGTGGAGGTGTGAGGCTTCCTGGTGCAGTTCTTCGGAGAGAACTTTGAAAAAGAGCATTTTGTGTCACCCAGCTGTTACCTCAGGCTGCTTTGCCTGACTGCTTTCCAAGTGCTGCGTGTGGAACAGTTTCAGGTTTTAGTGTGTTGACAAGTCAGCCTATAAAACCATTCCTTTAGTGTAGACTGTTGTTTTGTATTCACTACCTTGTGTATCATATTTATGTCCTTGTTATTTCAACATGCCTACATGACTCACAGAGATCAGGGGTTGTATTAAGGCAGTTTGTCTCCTGCAAAAGTTACAAAGCAAAAATGATTACATGCTGAAAAAACAGTTGTATCTAATTGCAAGAATAGTGTACTCTCAAAATCAATATCCTTGAAAGAAAAAAAGAATTAAAAGCAATAATAAAATCTATTAGAAGTTAAATTGCTATGATATATTAGGGTATGTTGGTAAAATGGTTTCCTATCTTTTCAATGGTGCATTGAGAAGTAAGGCAGGATGGATGGATGAGTCATAATATCCATTATTAAGAAATGGTTAGGGCTCACCAATATCCCAGGGTCATTAGGCAGCTTAATGGGAAATAATTCTGGTTCCAGAAAAGGACTGCTGTGCCCCTTCCCTTCTCCTAACTGGGTGGGGCACCTGCAGCAATCCCTGCTCATAGCCCAGGGTGGCTCAGGTTTTGTGCTTTCCTTCCCACCAGATCCTCTGCAATTCTTTCCTGAAGGAAGGCAAACAGAAATAAGGCTTTTGAGATATGAGCAGGGTGTCTGCCACACTGTGGAAATGCAGAAGTGAAGTATGTGATGAGGAAAGCAAAGATGATAAATGCCTGCTGTCTCCTCTGGTGAACCTAAAGCCTGCCTGGTGTAACCTGTTCTCCTACACCTTTTCTTTTTTGATCTGAAGAACATTTCTAGGAGAAGCTTCCAGCAGTTGCCTTTGCATGCTGGATTTGAGCTACAAGAGTTATGAGTCTGCCAGAATTGTAATCAAAGTGGGAAATACTTGGTGCAAAGCAGGTGACAGGAATACACACACAGATCAAAATTGTCTTTTCATTATTCTAGTAATATCTGATTGCCAATTCTGCACTTATTTTTTAAGATTGTTTTTCTTTGTTTAGCAAAGAGCTGGATTTATTTAAATGTTTCTTTATGGCTGAGTTTTGATTTTAACAAAGTGGAGATTTTTCTATGGCACAGACTTAGACTGCAGTGTTGTGTTAGCAGCTGTGGACCATCAGTGGAAGGAAGGTGCAGAATGAACACTTCTCAAGTAGGATTAATAGCATTTGGGTGTAAAGATGATTTAAGTCATCTTTTATGAGGGTGGATAGATAGCAGGTTGCAATTTTATTTTCCATTATTTCTTTAATTAAACATGACGTCCAGACCAGGCCTAATTACATCAGTGAAACAGTGTATTTCACAGTATGTTACAAGTTTTGTTAAATCAATACCTTCCAAACTAGAACTTTCCTGCACAATTTTTCTGACAAGCTTTATTGGGAAGTGCTGTGAACTGCTCTGAACTGCTGGGTCCTAATTGCCAGGACTGCTCATCAAACCTTTGTGAGAACCCTCAAGCTTTATTTCTCCCCACCTTAATTCCTTTTGTTCTTGTCCATCACACACTTCTCCTCAAAAGGCCCGGTGAAAGCAGATTCATTACCACCAGTGAAGAGTCAGATGGCCCCATGAGGAATTTACAAAGTGGGGGTAAAGAGATGAGTAATTCTCCCAGGAAGAGGTGAACAGGTCTGTCCTGACAGCTGAGTTTGAAGGGTGCAGCAAAAATGAAATAACTCACACACCAGTGAGGACATACCAGGAAAATTCACTGAGTGTTAAATGAAAACTCTCCATCCACGTTTTTATAATGCAAAACTGCCTCAAACTGCACACAATGCAGGGGCCTCAGGCTGCAGGCACAAGGCACTGGCCTTGAGTACTCGACTTTCTCAGTTTTAACAGTGTTTTGTCTGAAATTTGTTTGAATTGGTGAATTCACCCAGGATTGACTAGGCCTGATCAAATTTGAATTTTTCTACAGCATGTCACAAACTCTCCATGTCACAATTCATAATCTTAATGTACTTTTTTAAACTCACAAGAAATAAAAAGGATCAAGAGTGACGACAGCAGCAATTAAAATCCATTCTGCCAGCATCATCCTCTGATGCAGTGTGTATTTACAGCTCTAGTCCTTTGATTCCTGCATTTATTGGGGCTACTGATGTCTCTACAATTGCTTAGAGTGGTGTTGGTAACCCCAGGGGTGTGAGCTCAATCCCCATCTGGGTCATTCACTTCAAAATTAGACTTTATAGTCCTTGTGAATCCCTCCCAACTCTGAATATTCTGACTGTGAAAGCTTGAAAACAGTTTTAAAACAGAAACCTGGAGAAACCCCCACCGATGTCCCTAAAACTGTCTCAGTTTTAGGTAGGAGCAGACAATGACAAAACTCCTTAGCGCTTCTTTTCTCTTCGCAATCACCTCGGGCGAGGCTGTTTCCTTTTTACACCACAATAAATACAACTGTGTTTGACTAAGAAAGCGGGACTGAGATGAGAATGCACAGAAGGGCAAAGTGAGAGCGCAGAGAGGACACCTGTGAATAAAGGTCGGGGCAGGGAGCTCCCGTGAGAGCCCCAGCGGCGCTGGGGTCGCCCTGGGCACGAACCGTGGCAGGGACCGGGCTATTTCTGCCTCAGCCCCCGGGAAAAGGAAGACAAACCACACGCATTTTTATGATTGATGGAATTATCCTCGCGTTTCTCATAGTAGTCCTTGAGGTAATCATCGAATAGCTCGTTTTTGCCCATCGAATGGGCAAAAATCTCTGCTCTTTTTAGGAATAGTTTCAGAGCGAGATACAGAACCCAAAACTTACCAGTACTTCTTCCCTTTCTTTCTTTACTGAATTAGAGCTGAGTGTGTTTAAAATGCTCCTCTTCTTCTGCATACTATGATATCAAAAAGTTTGAGCCTGGTGAGGCGTGAGGAGCCTTTAGAGTGATAAAATTTACAGGATCGACGTGGAGCTGTAATTTGCATTCCTGGGTGAGCAGTTCAGAACGAGGAACATCAAAGAAGAACAAGTTCAACTCCTGTCCATTTTTCACCTAAGTGGAAAGGACTGAAAGAAAAAAAGAAATAGATTTGGTTATCCTGTAAGAATTTTCCCTTCTTATATTGCTCCTAACTCAGCTTCTTGTTGAATTACAGGATTGGTTTTGGTGCTTGCATAGGGTGCACAAACAAGTTGAAAACTGGGGAAACTGAAACTGTTTAGATACCTGAGGTCACACAAGATACCAATTTAAGATCTAGAAACAGAAAATGCCTCTCCTGATTCCTGTTCCTCACCTCTTCAGTTCCTTCATTGCTCTGTGTGCATGCAGGACAGAGCCAAGAGTGTGTAACCACTGCTGTTGTAATTATCAGTGAGTTTGGGGTGGATCTCACTGTCAGTGGAGTTTGGAAAAAGAAGAAAGGAATGTTTCATTCAGAATTTTCACCCAGCACAGAACTGAGCTCTGTGCCTGGTGACAGAGTTGTCCCTTGGCTGCATCACTGGAGTGAGCAGATGACACCACATCTTTAGTGGAGCTCCTGCTGGCTCACAACCAGTGAGCAGTTTGTCCAGAACTGAAGTTAGTTTTTAAATAAGCCATCAGAAATGAGGGAAATAATAGGAAAGCCACATGACTTCCAACTAATGCTGTCTACATTTCTAATAAATCCAAGGATGTAAAATGATACAACTTCTAGGGAATGCAATTCAAAATGTTTCTTTTTTTTTTTCCTCCAGTGTTTGCATATACCTACTGCATATGGAAAATACCTTTCTGAGCAAGTCAGGATCAGTCACTTCAGAAAGCTCTAAACTCAAAGAGGCTGTTTGTTGTCTATTGAAAATTTTCAGAGAGACTCTTGTTATTGCCTTCAGTGGAAGATAAAAGGTTCTTGCTACAAATACGTTATTTAATGAGTTGACTTTTCCAATTTTTAAATAAGTTTGCTTTAAAATATTTTAAGAAGTGTCAAAGAATTCACAGTGGATAGTATGAAAGAGGCAGGGTGAGGACATGAAAGGGAATGTGTTTGCACACAAGGAAAGAGTGTCAGTTCAAAGCCACCTGTGACCTTCCCATGTAATAACACACACCAGGCTCAGCTCTGGTTTATAATTGCAGTCAGACCAGCAGCAAGCTGGACTAATGTTGGGGTTTATTGTCTGATTATGGGGGAAAAGCAGCAAATACTCTGCCAGAGCAGCAGGCTAAGATGAGGAAGGAGATGGTTGTTTAGAATTAGAGTAGAAATCGTCTGTGGCTGAAAGATGCAAAACACAGCAGGGAGAGCATCGAGTCTGACAAAGAGCCCAAGGAAAGCTTCACATTCTGAGTTTTGTGCAGCTGTTTTAATCCAGGCTCATCTACCTCCACTGCTTTCCACAAGTTCATTCTTCAGTAAGAACAACTACTTTCCAGGCATTCTCCCATTTATTTTTGAGAGGAAATGAGTGCTGTGGTAAGCAGAGCAGCTCTCAAAATATTTGTTCTAACTAGCCTAGCAACAATAAAATACTTATTCACTGAACTATATGTTCTTAAATCTCTTTTAGGTTTATGTGTCATAAAAATACACAAACAAGTTGAAAACTGGGGAAACTGAAACTGTTTAGATACCTGAGGTCACACAAGATACCAATTTAAGATCTAGAAACAGAAAATGCCTCTCCTGATTCCTGTTCCTCACCTCTTATCTGCATTATTACAGTATTTTCTATCCCTTCTTTATAATTGCATTCAGAAAGTTTTGTCCTTGCACAGGATAAAAGACTGTGAGAATTTCATTCTGAAAGAACAGCTTTAAAGCACATTTCTCCCAGCTTCTCTACAGGAAAAATTAGTACAGCAAAAGCTTTATATTTAAAAAATACAAATTTTTTAATCAATCTAAGAGTCATACTGAATAAACAACTCTTCTCTGTCAATTTATGTATCCATAATTAGTAAGATTCAGCCACTAGGCAGATAAAATGCAATTTGTAATTATTTTGTTGGTGAAAAGCCTCCTAATTACTGCACAGTGGTTCTGGGCACTCAGGGCAATGCTCCTTTCCTGGCGTTATTCAGTAAGCAAAATTTAATTTATCTATTGGATCATTATGAACTCTTGTTTTTTTCACTGGAATACTCTGTCACACAACAAACATTCCAAGAATGCTCTCATGTGGATATATTTTTGCTGCATTTCTCAGTTTTGATACAGAACAGCAATAAATTTTCACCAAAAGTAATTATCTTTAAAACTATTATTTAGATCTCTCTTTATTACAGCTGTTGGGCAATTGTGCTTTTTGCCAAATATATGAGAGAAACTGGCCATGACACTGGCTGCAGATTTGTGTCCAGCATTTTATTTAGAGTTACACCTTTAGATTCCATTAGAATTCCTTTTCCATCATCCATCTGCTGAATACCCTCAACAAACAGCCTTCACCCAGCAGGACTGCTGGAGAATTATTTGATAAATTATATGTTACAGGCTCTCAGGTTTTCTCATGGGTTTTGTGCTCTTTGCCTTTAAAGGGGCATCATAATCCCAGCACCTTTTGGGGTTGGTGAAGGATTTTGCAAATTTCTCCTGTCTTTAGGATGCTGTTGTTTGGTGGAATTATTATTGGTGAAATATGTGGAAGCCAGGATGTTTATATGAATTTCCATTTACTCTGACCCACTTTTTGATACAATTGCATAAAAACTTGTTTTCTGCTGAAGGAATTTCTGCTTCTAAAGGATCTGAAAACTTTACAAAGCTGGTAGATTTGTGTTCTCCATGACTGTGGGCGTTGTGATCATCCCAAATGGTGTCATCATTAAGAGCTCTGTCTGGAACCCAGTCTTACAGTTCTGATGCATTATTGATAATCTTAATGAAACTCAATGAGGTTTTAAGTTTTAGGATCTCTTGTTTACACACGTGTACACAGGAAAATTAATGCAAATGAGTTCTGAAATTATCTTAATTCATTTTATCGTTCATTTAGGAGCGAAATAACATAAACTAAATTAAGATCATTTTAATTTTAAATAAGAATAGCTACACAAGGACTTAGGATAATGTAATTAATCCACTTCAAAGTTCATACATTTTAGTTAATTCCAATTAACCTTCCTGAGTATTGTCATGTTGGTAAATTCCTGTGAGCAGCCTGTCTCTAATGCAGTCATGTAGGGGACCAGGAGTGCTTCTGGCATCTCTCTCCAGAACTGGAGCAGGGAACAACTTCCTTGAAGATGCTTCCTTCTTCTGGGATATCTTACTCTGCTTTGTCTGACCAGACACTCTTTCTGAGGAGCATTTCAGGATTCTCTTTTACTTTCCTTAAGAAGAAGAAAATGCCCCAAGCACTCCCATTTTAACATGGGCAGTACAAAAGACTGTGAGCATTATCCCAAAGATCCACAATCTTACTTTTTCTAGATTTTTTTTTTTTCCCTAGACTTCTAAGCATTCATACTCATACAAATGTATCCTTTAATGTCTGTGTTATGCTGGCAATGTCACAGCCTCATCCCTGGAGTCACAGCCCTTGGCACATGCAGATCTACCCCACTGCGGGGTTGGGTGTTCTGTTTAATGCTGTGCTTGTTTCAAACCACAGCGAGGAGCTGTCACTTCCTTTTCTCGAGGTTCCTGTCCTCGGGGTGAGGCCTCTGGAAGACTTTCAGCCCTCCTGATTCCCCCAGTCCTCATTGCCAGGGGGGAGGGTTCTGAGGTTTGGAGCTGGGTGCCTTGTGATGCAAACCCCGGGAAATTCTGCAGCGCTGACAAACCCAAACGAGTTCCTGGTCAGCAGAACGCAGGAGGAAGCCCTTACACTCTGCTGCCTTCGTGCTCAGCTCCTGGATCAGAACTGTTGGGGTTTTCCAGCAAGTTTTCTCTCTTCACACAATTTTACCTTCCCCAGAGTGGGGTTGCAAATATCTTCTCTGCCCCTTTTTCGCTCCAGCTTCCTGACATTTACTCCTCAATCAGCTCTGCCCAGCAGCAGCAGAGATTTCCACCTGGTTCTTTGCTTTTTCTCCTTGCAATATCCTCTCCTTATTCTGGATGCTTCAGCTTACAGCCTAATGACCAATTTCTTTTGAGCTGTGCATTTCCTTGTTCTCATTTTCATTTAATCTACAGCCCTCCCACAAAACTTCTCAGTACCAAAATAGCTTTTCTTTACTCTTTTATTGAGCACTCCTTTTCAGGCATGCTGTTGTTTCTTCTTTTCCACAGATCTCTTGTTCAATGCTGCCATCAGCTTTTTCCTGCATGTGGCACCCAACATTTTTTGGACTTGTTTTAAAATTCTCTCAAATCTGTGCTTCCTTCTTATTCTTCCCTTGCTTCCATTTATTTTTATATCACTGCATAATACCTTGTTGCTTTCTTCTGGGAAAAAAACTGACAAAATGAGGTGTTTGTCTGTGCCTTCCTCTTGGTTTAACATTCTTTCTCCATCACAAAGATCCTTCATTACAAAACTTTCTCGCCTACTTCCTCCTCTACCTGTTCTGCTCCTTCCATCACATTTCCTTATCTGTCTGCCCTCTTTTTTATCTTCCCTTTCATTTCCCTTGACAATAAAAACACGATTAAGCCTTAAGCCTCTCAACCTTTAAAATCACCAAACTCCTGAAAACTCTGCTTCTGTTCTTTGTTTTCTGTCAGTTTATGCAATATTCTAATTAAGGTTGTCTGGAGCTCCCTTTCTTTCAGTCTTGCCCCTCTCCAGCTTCTGAACTCAGCTAAAACTATTGTTACCAAACTTTTAATCACACATTTTTTAGTTTGAAGCCATTCTCATCTTACCTGAGCCATCAGATGCTTTTAACAGTCAGTCATGCTCTGGGGTTTTTTGAGATCTTGTCATTTCTTGTGTCTTCTTTCATCCTACTATGGAATGAACCTGCATCTGTCTTCCATTTGCCTGGCTGTGTTTTGTTCTTTATCAGCAGACACATTTTTAGCTCATAATTAGGGCTCCTATTTTTGTAATAACACAAATAATAAAATTTTATTGCTTTATCCAAAGAAGCAGTAAAGTTGAGGTGAGAAAGGAAATTTGAGAACATCAACCAAAATACTTCCTAGGACCAAAGTGGTTAAAATTAAGCATAGTATTAGCATCAGCTTTAGGACATTATCTAAAAGTGTAAAGCTGAGTAACATTCCCAAGTAATAAGTAGATTGTAGAGTATTGTGAATTAGGGGTGGGAGTAGGGTAATAATTACACCTACCTGGAGGCACTCCAGATATTTTATCCACTACTTACAGTGCTCCATTATCTTATAATGCCAATGATGTTTCACCACATAAGCAAAAATGGGAGAGAGAAATAAACCACAATATTTCATCTTGCACTGTATTCTGCAGGAAGTAATTCCAAGTAATCATGTTGCATTTTTCAGCAACTTCTTAAGAAAAAAAGAAAAAATTCACTTATGTCAAGGCCAATAAGCAGAAATCCAGGATATTCAAAAGTGTGTGGAGTCTGTGGATATTTTCCAGCAAGGCCTTTGGGAATTGTTCACTGAAACCCAGAGTGGATCTTTGCAAAGCTGCCTTGGACTATCAGACAATCTGTACCCAGCAGCACCTCCTGGGCAAGCAAAGTGTTGCTGCCCCACTCCTGCATGAAAGGGGTGCAGTGGCTGCTGAACCATCAGCTTGTGCTGTGGAGCAGATTGATTTGCTTCAATGAGGGCAGCTCGCTGCAGTTCTCTGGTTTTCAGGGAGACAGATCAGGGCAGAGCTGCACTTTGCAGCTCCTCGATGCCAGAGTCTGACCTGTCTCCTCTCCTGCACTGCCACGTGGAACTTGCAGGTGACCACAGTTCCCAGATGTTCAGCTTCAGGATAAGAGTTTGAAAGCTGCATTTCCTGAAGCTACAGCTGGAAATTTGATCTAGTCCCTAAAAGTTTTAATTAAAGCTACCACTGTGAGTAGAGGAAGCTGTTGCATGGGAGTGCTGTAAGCAGAGTGACCCAGAATAAAGATCAAGAAAGACTGACTAATTTTGCACCAGATATTAGTGTGAAAATATTATTAAAATTAATGCTGTTTACAGGAAAAACAGATACCAGATCATTATGGCATTGCATATTCCAAATATGCTGGGTTTTGTTTGGACTTTTCCATGAGATTTGGCCTTTGAGTGCATTAAACTTAGTTCTTGAATGTTGTGGAAGAGTGTTCTGACGTCAGCCCGTGATAAATGAGAGTAAAACTTAGAAGTAAATTCAGGGCTCATCAGAGATTCTCTGCAGTGGGAATTAGCATATGAGACTTTTTATATAAAGTTAGGAAAGAAAAACAGCTATGCAATGCATATTCATAAAGCTATATCCATAAAGCTCACTCCAAAGTGTAGGATTATTGCATTACAGTAGTCAACTTTTCAATGAAAATGCCCTTAAACATAAAATAATAATGTCTGCAATTTTGATTATTGTTGTTCATATATGATTCAGTAAAATCTTACTCTGAGCCTAAGATTAAACTCATGAATCTGCAATCTCAAATATCGTGTTTTCCATGTGATCTTAGGTAGAAACTAGTTCATAATTTACCTTTTTGTTTAGCTTTTGTTAGAAACGAACCAATTATCTTCTTTCACAACTAATACTCAATTAGAAATGAAAACAGAAAAGCCCTTCCTCCAGAAAAAAAAAAAACCAAACAATTCACAGTGATGTAGGAGAATAACCAGAGCAATTAACAAAAACTGTTTTGTTACGAGTGCAATCCCACGAAGCAGAGCCCTTTGACATTTAGTTGTCAAAACTGTTCCCTGAAGAAAAGCTGAGTCCAGAAAGGCACTGGTTTGGGGGCACAGCAGAGCCCACGTGTGTGCCAAGGAGATTTCCAGTGTCTGACGGTGGAAAGGGGGGACTGAAAAAGCCAAGTGCAGCCTTTAGAGCCCAGAGAGAGCTGCAGGGTGGGTGGGCTTTGCTGCTCCACAGGTGGCTGCTCACATTCAGGAATGATTTTTAAAGGGTTTTTCTCTCTGTGCCAGTGGAGAATTGCCCAGTGAGCCCAAGGCTGGCCCCAGTAATCCCCGACCTCCCTGGCTCAGGAGCTCAGGGGAAGGGGCTCCAGGAGCTGATGTTGGCACGGTGGGTCCAGCCCTCCCCACCAGGCTGCACCAAGCAGAGCTGCAGCATCTGCTGCTGGAAATTGCTTTATCTGGAGGCTGTGTCAGCTCAGGATGTGCTGCCCGGCTTTCCTGCAGAGATTTACACACAGCCAGAAGGTTTGTGCTGCAACAGCAGCTCAGGCTTTATTTTATGCTGCTACTTGGGAGAATATGTAAATTGTGGAGGCACCAGGCTTTTTTCTTCTTGCCTCCAGATGTACTATTTCAATTTAGCTACTGCCAGTTTGTCTAAGCAAGTTTGGATTAGGTCAATACTTCATGCTATTCCTGAAGCATCCTAATTTTCCTTAGAGTCTTTTCATTGAATAAATTGCACTTTAAGTCAATACTGAGCAAATCACTGTGTTCAGAGGCAGTGATTTGCTATTGCAGACAATGTGTCAAACAAGTGTCTCTTTAATTTGAAACTTTTTATGGGCAAGAATCAGCCAAAAAAAAAAAAATAGTACTGGAAAAATGTGACCAAAAGAAATTTGTTCTTGCGCTTATGTCAATATGCAGAAACCTGCTGTGCCTTGGCATATGTTCCAGATTCAGTACCTACCTACCAAAAAACTCTACACAACTTACTGTGGTAATTTTGGAGTGTTTAGTAATTGTCACAGAAAAAGATAAAATGTTAAGTTAAAAAGGAAAAAGAGAGTTGCACCCTTTTTTTTAATTTTTCCTATTCTGTGTTATCAAACAATTTCTGTAATTTTATTCTGGTATGTTAGCCCTAGTATTCTGATAATGATGGGAGGAAATTAGTCTATCAATTCCTGCATTAAAAAATTATTATAAGTTGCATATCTCTTTTGTGGGTCCATATGATAGTGCTGTTCCTCACTAACTTTGCCTGAAACTCTGCTGGTTATGAGAGTTTCTTACACAATTGTAATTCTGACAGGCTCCTGTAGCTCCAACCCAGAGTGCAAAGGCAACTGCTGGAAGCTTCTCCTGAAAATGTTCTTCAGGTCTCATGTGGTATTGTGAGAAAGGCTGTGCTTGGTGATAGGAGAAATGTGGACCAGAGGATGTTCTGCTCTGGAAGGGAAGGGCTGTGAGTCCTGTCACTGTCAGGAAACCATTGATGGTTTTCATTCAGACAAATTCCTGGTTGTTGAATTACATTTCAATTTGTTCAGTGAGATTAAATTTACCATAAGGCAAAAATTCAATATAGGGCTGAGTCAGATACACCTGCTGTAAGCTGAGGCAGGAAATGGAGCTAAAAATCTCACAGTGAGAGTTCCCACAGACCATGTGAGGAACAAAGGCAGCAGTGACTCCAGCCAAGGGATTGAAAGAGAGCAGCTCTTGGAAGAATCTACAAGCCCAAGTGCCACGTTGTGCTTAGGAGCAAACTCAAATTTAGAACAAAGATGTGTGTTACTCTCAGCCTGTGATGAGCCAGAGGCCACTGGTGATTTAAAGCTGAGCTGTTTTTCCCTTGGAAGGAGTCAAGGCTGAGAGGAGTGAAGGATGCTGCTGGTGCAGAGCTGAGGCTGGCAGCTGCTGAGCTTTCTCACTGAAATTGCTGCTGGAGGTGGCCAAGGAGTGGCAGGAAGATTCCTTGGCAGGACTACCAGACACATGGCAGGGCAGCCCTCAGAGCTGACTGCACAGCCATCTGAGCACACTTTGCTTGGTTCCATCAGAGATGTTGTCACCCCTGTCACATTTTAGTACATCAAACACTTATGTTATGTAAAATAGATTTCTAATTCAGCAACAGCCCTTCGAGTCAACTGCTGTGCAAGGATTTGTGCTTGTGTCATCCCTGGCCTGGGCTGACTTTATAGCACGAGGCTGGCAACCTGTAATAATCAGAATATACACAAAAGTTGTTCCTCAGCTTATGTGGTGCAGCAAAGTCAGGGTACAAGAAAATTTGCTTGCACTGTGTATGGTGACAGGATTGTGAAGCTACAAGGTAATTGTAAGCAATTATTTTCCTCTGAGGAGGCAGAGGGGCCAAGGAGGGAGGCTTTAAGGAAAGCTCAGTATTTATTAAATATTTCCTCAGGTTTCAGTGGCTCAGGCAGAACTGGTTTCTTAAGTATTTCATAAAAGCTGTCTCAAGGAAACTCATCTGTCAGAAGTTTACTCACTTTGCACAGCTAAACAGTGATCTCTTTCCAAACTGCAGCAATTCTTCCAGTGCCACCAGGCTTTATCCACAGCCCCTTCAGGATGTGAGGGATTGCATGAAATGATCAAAGCATCTTGCCACTGCCTTTATTACCTAATGATTTTTGTTTCTATTTTTAGCAAATCCTTTGTACCTTCCTCCTAAAATAGCAATAGGACTCTTAATAAAGGCAGGATTAAATCTCAGTAACAGCATAAGTACTTTGCTCTTTCTGTGTTCTGTGGCCTGTTATGCAAAGGAGGCTCAATAGTAAATCAAAACCTCCCTGTGGGGTGCACCACTCTCTCCTCCCTGGGGAGAAAGTTCAAATACTGCACAGGTGAAAGAGTCTCATTAAAAGCATTTGCCCCCTAATGCTCTGCCAGGTAAAACTGCCAAAGTGTCAAGGAGAAAGGGCTTATTTAGACTGCAGACAATAAAGCACTGCCAAAATTGTATTCAATTCAGGAAAAGAAACAAGAAACAAACAGCAAAAGAGGATGGAAAGTGCAGTTTATAGAAAATGTGATGACAAGTTGTTTCCTTTCAGGTTTTTTTTTCTAATTTTGCTTCTTTTTTTTAATTTATTTCTTTTCTACAAGGGTTCTGCATCATCTCTTATATGAGGTCTTATGACTTAATGTGGAGAAATAGGGAATGCAGCTCAAGAGCTCTGTGACACATAGTCCAAGAGCAAATTCTGGCTTTCATCACTCAGATGAAGCTGCCAGTAGTTTTGGCACACTAAAGACAAAAAAGTCTGGACTATGCAGTTAGGAAATAATGCAAGTCACAGTTTTCTTCTGTGCCTCTGTAGGCAAAGCCAAGTTTCTACTGTAGATCATAAAATTTTATGGTGGTGGTGTGGTTCAAATCCATCAGCAGGTGAAGAAACGAGCTGTTTGTCATCCCCTCTGGCTGTTATTGCTGGTTTTAAACAGTTCTGGACTGCAGTGTGCTCTGTGAAAAGTACATTATCTATTTCTTGATATCTGTACAAAACAGTTGCACTTTGGTAGTTATACTTTTATAAAAAGCAATTAATAAAGTAATGGATTAGGACAGTGTGGTGAAGAAACAGAAGGGGGGGACTTGAAGCTTTGGAGAAAAAAAAGCCAAATGAAAACCAAACCAAATTCCTTCCAGGGAATAAATTCATTGACATTTTGTGGGGAACATCTTAAAATCTGTTCAGAGAGAATGTATTCTGGTTTAGAAGCTGCTGCAAATTTTGCAAGCAGTGACCAGTTGTTCTTGTGGTTTCTGTTGGTGAATTTGAAGCACTACCAGAATAAAACAGAATCTGGTTTTACTTCTTCCATTCTTTTTTTCCAAAGAGAGAGGAAACAGAAACTGAAGCATTCAAGTGAAGGAAGAATAAGCACTTAATATTCTAAGATGAACAATCTAAGCAAAATATGGGATGTCTCAAAAATATCTCTCTACTGTCATAGATTTATTTAATACGATTAAATTGCCCCATTCTTCCTATTCTAAAAACAAAGAGGAGTTAGAAAAGCAATCTGAAAAGAAGGTTTAACAGGGAATATCAGCTTTGAACACAACAGGAATCCCTGTTAATAGCATGTATTTACATTCCAGCAAATCAATGTGCGGAAGTGGTAAAAATATATGGGAGATGGTTTGTCACAATCTTGTATTTTGATAGGATAAATGCAGTGATAAGATGGATAAATAGAATAATAGAGGTGTGAGGAACTGAGCCCCACCAAGGCATGGAAACCCTCCCTGTCCCAGTGCTGAGTGTGCTGCCTGGATAATTTCACACCCCAGGCTGTACACAGGGAATGTTTCGTTGCACTTCTGTGAGTCCTCAGAATTGACTGGGAACCAGAGCATCTGCTAAGCTGTGCATAAAAAAGAAAACATGCATAGATACATTCCACAGGAGCTTTGGCAATCAATTGGTAAAAATGAGATCTTAATGGTGGGTTATTCTGTGGGATGGAAACTTGCGACATCGTGACCTTGCTGCAGCAGGGACACCGTTCATGCCTGGATGGAGACTCTGACAAAATCAGCATGTAATCATGAGCAGTTGATCAAAAGTTCAGGGGGAGAAGGTACAGTCACTCTGAGTTTGACAGGGTCACTTTGAGAGTGCATCCAGCGTGCACTCTTGCATACTTGCTGTAGCAATGCAGTTCAATCAAAGGCAGTTCAAAAAATGGCTCCATCACTGGGTGCTCCATCTGTGGTAATATCTCTGGATCCCATTTCCTTGGAAAGTTAACAAGGCATATTGGAAGGATAGATGCCTTTGCCTAGGGTACATCCAATATTGTGTATACAATTTTTCATGAATATGAATGAGTGACTTCAAAATTAACATGTGATTATGCATTTCTTCACTGGTCAGGACCACTATTACATCAATTTCTGAATGCAGAATATACTGAAAAGCAATGGGTCTGAGGCTGAAGTTAATATAAAATACTCCACACATTTTGGCTGTTTCATAACTTGTCACGTTCTTCAGCTGATCAGATACTAATGAATGAATGGGTGACTAAAAGCTGAAATTAAATTAGGTTCTAATGCTGTCAAACTGCCAGTCTGCCTCCTCATGAACTGAGTGAAGAAAGCAGCAGGATCTTGCCAAAAGCATCCAGCCTGGGATCTACTTGTTCTGGCATCCCCTGTAAGGCATTCAGGAGTGAGTTGTAGCTAGTGGTTAGTATTTACTGCTGAAGGTGCCTCTGCTTCCAAAAATAAGTGAATTGATGATTATGTTCTTTTTTTCCTGAAAATCCACGCTCTTGTATGCATTGGTGGCTAAACTGTAATATCGAGCCAAAAGTTACAGGTGCCTCAGGGCAGTCAGTCTCTCTTCCCCCACTTAATTTGTGGTTAATGTGAAGGAATCAAAGATTGATAACAAAACCCCAGAGAAGATGATATCTGCTGCTCTTTATAGTCTGTGCTCCTGTGGTCCCTGCTCGAGGCGTGAAGGAATCACCAAGAGCCGCCAGTCCCAGCACCAGAGTTTCAGAGCAAGTCACATTTCCCAGGCAGAGGAGCTGAGCATGCCAAGCAGAGCTGGTGCTGGGCACACCAGATTTCCTGTGTTTGCACAGAATGTTTGTGTGTCACAGCCCCAGCTCGAGCCGGGACACGCGGGCACCCAAACGCCTCTGCCAAAACCGCGGGGACGGCTGCGGACTCGTCTGCTCCAGAGCTGTGCTGACTGCCAGAGAACAACACAGCTTTCCAGGGCTTCCCTCACAGAGACAAACAAAACAATGTTGGAAAGGTCTCACCTGGCAAAGGTGAATCTTGGGAGGAGCCAGGGAGAGAGTGGTGCAGGCCTGGAGTGGCTCCCTGGTACGTTTATCTCATCATTACTCTGTGATGCTCGCAGGCAAAGGTATTGCAGAGTTAGAGAATCTGATTTTGTATGGCTTGATTTGGCTAAATAGTGACTTTGCAGACATTAATGTATGATTATTTCATTATTTCAGTTCTTCTACAATATAAATAAACCCCAAGGCATGAGGCAGCCTTTGATTTTAGGATGTGCCAGTAAAAGCAAGTGGAATGGACTAATGAACACCCCTCAGAATATGAAAACTCATCTACATATCTGTCATTGGATGTGTGATAATAGCTACAAATCTAACATTAAAATTTCATTTTCCCTCTTCTCCAAGATGACATGAATAAAAACCAGTCAGAGTTGTAGAAGATTCTTTTTATGATTTCATTTCTGCTTGCACACTAACCAGCGAGCACCACTTTCCACAGCTTCACTCTCACATCAGTGTATTATAGTTTATGACCAGCATGTTAAACTTCTCCCCTACTGGAGGAAATATTGCAAATAAAATACTGGAACCACAGAAACACAGAGGTTGGAGGGAGCCTCTGAAGGTCACCTAGACTGAAAATTGAAATGCCACTGGAAAAGCAGCACAACACTGTTTGTAAGTAAATATTTTATTCTTGATCTTTATTGATAGAGGAAAGCTGAGAGAAACCTTGTTCTTCTTCCCAGCAGAACGAGGAAAGTATTAAGCACTTTTGTGTGCCACTGACGTCCCTACAAGCTGGAAAGGGCAGGGGATGTGAAGTGCTGGCTGCAGGTGCCAGAGCAGGAGATGTCCAGCAAAATCCTGTTGAAGCCAACGCCTGGAGGAGTGAAATAGGTCACTCCTCACTCTTGGCTGCTCTCTTGTATCTGTAGCAAAAAGCCCGAGGAAGAATCCGGTTCTTAGGTTAGAAATGATGTTTTCCTGCAGAAAGGCTTTGGGAGCAGTGAAACTTTAACAAAATGTCATTCCCAGTAACCTTTTTTTTAATAAAAGTGTACTTGTGGTGAAGGTAGACCCGTGATAGAGAATGCTGGAATTGTGAGCTTAAAGAAGCAGCAGAATAAACATGTTTATATTTCTACTCCTTCCCTGTATGTGGTCAAAATAAGTTAAAAAGTGCTTTCATTTCTTCAGCAGAAATTGAATAAATATTTCATTCTGGTGAGGCTCTCATGGTAATGATTTTGGCTGGTCACTTCTGAAGCAAAGATAATTTTTTAAGTGCTTCTATGCTGGGCAGACACTGTGTTTTCTAATCTTATTATTGAGTTTAATTAGTTTAGGTTAAAGGTCATAAAATGCCAAATTTAAAGTAAATATAATATATAATTGCTTTTAGAGTGGATTCTTCATAAGAATTGTATGTTGCAGTTTCTACCCCCAGTCTTATTTACAAATTATTAATTCAATAGTAGCATTGCAGCATATACCATTCCCAATGCTTGAACTTAATTAAGAATGCATCCCTGCTAATTGATTATGGTACTGCTTTCATAGGCATTTTTCCCTAATGGCTAGCTCAGGATACTTCCTGCTAATTAGTTAGAAAATTTATTTTCTTTCCTACATTGTCACTAAAAGCAAGAAAAATCTGAACTTCACCTTTGTACTATAACATCTATAAGTGTTTTCTTAAAGTTTCAGGGAAATTGCACACTCTTATGTTTTCTACTCTTCTTCAAAATCAGGTCAGCCATATTTTATTTTGATTTTTTTTCTCCCAATAAATTAACAGAATTACCAATCTAGTTTACCAAGTACATTCATGAGAACATTTTTCTGCTCTGTGGACAAAGTGCTGTGCTGGACCAAGGCATTTGGTCTCCATCTGATGCTCAGCTACCACCAAGAAATGAAAACTGATTGCTCTCAGTATTGCAGTAATTTTCTCTCAGGTGAGAAAGCTTCTCAGGACAAAAAGGAGGTGAGAGCTCTGTGCAGAGGGGCAAATCAATAAGGCACCAAAGGGTCAAATACGAGAACTTTGTGCAGATTAAAGGATTGTGGGAAAGGAAAAGTTCAAATCTCACATACAGTGTCCGAATCACTCATTAATTCACACCTCATGTAAATAAGAGAGTGCTCAGGTGAGCCAGGGTATTAAACCCTCTGATGCTGGTGTGTGATAACATCAGTGACACTTACACCTTGTTTAGACTTGCACATTTGGGAAGGGATCATGGAAGTGGTTACAGCAGCCCCATTCATTCTGACACACCTCATGTACAATGAAATAAAGGCTGCAGGAGAAAACAACTGCTTGGAGATGGGCTCAGTTCCATGACTATTTATTTCTCATTAATTTATGTTTGTGGCTCTCCACTTCTGATATAAGAACTGACAAGAGTGGGCTTGGCCCCCTGCACCCACCACAATGTGGGCTTGGCCCCCTGCACCAGCACAATTGGGATTGACCCCCTGCACCCACCACAATCTGGGATTAAGATCCCCAACTTGAATTTGATGTGAATTTCTCAAGCTTCACGTGAGAGACAAATGAGAAGTGACCTAAAAAGTGATAAACTCTCTCAAACAAGAACATCTGTCTGTGCATGCTGTGCCACAGAACGTGTTTGGGAGAGAGAGCTGATTTTAGGCACACTTCCATTTCTCACATCAGCTCTGTGAGGAAGGGATCTCACCTCACCAGAGCACTGGCACATGACTGAAT
>VZRX01005777.1:0-11772 GCA_013398075.1 Notiomystis cincta | reverse complement strand
TACTACTACTACTACTACGATTACTATCATTACTATTATTAATTATATTAACCATTGTAATTAACCATTATTATTTACAATTATTATTTACCATTACCATTTACCATTATTACTCTATTTTACCCAATTTTCAAATATTAAACTGTTCTTTCCCCAACACACAACTTTTATTTTGATTCTCCCCATTCCACCAGGGTGGGTCACATCTGGAGGCTTCTCCAAGCTTTCCAACCTTGCCCAGGCTGGATTCCCAGTAATTCCCTTCTCCTACACCATGTTCCCACAGGAATTTTTCCCTGGGATGAAGAACTGACTGACCAGAAACAGGGAAAAACCAAGATCTGGAGAAAAGACAACTTGAGACCTGACCTGAGCAAGAGGCCAGGCTTTAGGACAGACTTTAAAGGAAATTGTAATTAAAAGCACTCAAATAAATAGAAAAAGGGATTAAATCCCACATGGATTTACCAAAGCACTCCACGGCAGGCTGGCATTTTTTAGGAAAGTAGCTGCTTTCCCAGACAAAAGAATTCCAGGAGATCTCATCTCCCTGAACCTCAGTCAAGCATTTGATGTAAGGCACAGGAGAAATTATTAATTAAACTGGTGAGGACGGGGATTAATGGAGAAAGGAACCTGGGAAAGCTGGGAAATGCCCGGAGGGGAGGTGGCAATGGATAGAGTTAAACCAGCAAGCTCGGAGCTGCAGGCAGGCTGCTAATGGAGTTCCTCAAAGATCCATTTGGGCTCTGATTTTCCTTAATATTTCCACTAATGATCTTTGCACAAAAGGTAGGAGGCTGCTGATAAAACCTGCTGGGGATTCAAAGGAGAAGCCAGCGATGGCAGCAGTGGAATATCAAACAGAGGAGCTTGGGTGACCTCAAAGGCAGCAGGAAGAGACCTGGAAGGGAATTCAGGAGTACAAATGTGGGGTCAGGGACTCAGGAACTCAGCCAGGGACTCCAGAGCAGCTCCAGTAAATGAAAAGCACGAGGAGCTGCTGGGGACTTAAACTCAGTTTGGATCAGAGAGGGGAAAGGATGGTGAGCTGAGCTCCAGGAGCTCCTGGGGACAGAAATCCCTCAGCTCCAGGACCAGTCTTGCCACTCCTGCTCTCTCCAAGCCTCTCCTCCTTCCCACCTTTGCAAAGATTTGGCCTCCCTGCCCCACCAGGGTTGCTCTGCTACCCCAGGAAGGGGATGGAGGAGAATCTGAGCTGAGGAGTGATGAGGCACAAAGGAAAACAGGGTTGGACAAGCCATGAGTCCTGGAATAACAGAGGGATGAGGAGAAGTCCCAGCAGCAGATATTGAACATTTCCGTGACACTGGGAGGGCTTTGGGACCCCCCAAGATCTCCAGGCCTGTGGCCACACAGAGATGTGCACCCCACGCTCCAGGTTTGCACAAATTCAGGAGGAATTTCCCCATGGAAAGGGTGGTCAGGCCTTGGCAGGGGCTGCCCAGGGAGATTTGGAGTGCCCATCCCTGGAGGTGCCCAAGGAAGGGCTGGAGGTGACACTCAGAGCTCTGGGCTGGGGACAAGGTGGGCATCAAGCACAGCTTGGACTCGATGATCCTGGAGATCTTTCCCACCCTCAGTGGCTCTGGGATTCTGGGAATGAGCCAGCTGGTGCAGTGCTGTATCACTGCCCTCTTCCCTTGCTGCTGCCAGAGGTTTGGCACCGAGCTGGGCACAAGGGACATCTATCAAACATGTCACCTCCTCTATGTCACCTGGCTGTGCTCCAAACCTCATGTGATGAGGTGGCCCAGTGTCCACGTGGCCACTCCTCGGGGCAGCCGTGGAGGCCGCAGGTCCCTGAGGCCCCGTTCCCTGGGCTGCTCCCTCGGAGACGTGCCCGTCCCGCCCGCTGGGGCGTGCTGCCACGCGGGGTGAGGTGACACGGCTGAGGTGACACGGCTCACGTGTCACTGCGCCATCGAGCTGACGGCTCCGGAGATCCATCGGGGCTGGCAGGACACGCACGGCCCTCGCCGAGCACCGCTGGCTCCAGCTGCTCCCGCTCCGTCGCTCCTTGGAGCGGCTCCTGGAGGCGGCCTGGGTGCGTGGCGGGCTGGTGACGGCCGTGGCCGCGCTGCCCGCGGTGCCCAGGCCCCTCTGCCTGCGCTGTGGGAGCTGGAGGTGGGATGGATGGAGAGGGAAAAGTCAGGAGAGGGTTCCAGGTGCCCGCAGGCCTTGTCTGGAGGGGGTGGGTTAGAGGAAGGAGCCATTCCCTGGGCAGAAGGTGCTCCTGTCTCCAGGAGAACTCAGGAAAAGAGGCCCATGGCCTTCACCTCCTCCCGCCGGGGCCTCTCCCTCCTTCCCTAAAGGGCATTCACTCCATGATTTTGGCTGGAAGCACAGCCCCTCTGCCACTCCAGTGATCCCAAACCCACCCTGGGCTGCCTGGGCCCTGTTCAAGGGGGAGAAGAGTTTTCCAAACATCCTGAGGGAAGAGTTTCATCCTGGAGGATGCACATCAGCTGGAAGAGGAGCTGCAGGAACCTGCTGAGTCTCACCTGAAGTCATCCTTAGGAGCTTCCAGCTGCCAGCTCAGCAATGCCACCCCTGCTCACCCCAGGGAGAGCTTGGGAATGGGTGTGGATTGCGGGATGCATCCCTGGTGCCGAGGGCAAACCACGTCCCTGTCCCCTCCTGCAGCTTCCCTGAGCCACCATTCCCACTCCCCACGGGCTGACCCAGCTGCTGCTGCAGTGCAGCGCTCTCCCCTGACACTTCAGCCATTTCTCCACATTCCTGCTGTTATCCCAGCATCCAGAAGTGGGATTTGTGATCCCCAAAGCCTGCCTGGGGAGTCAATCCCCCCCTCCCAATCTCAGCTTTATCACTTGCTGTGTATCCCAAGTAAGCGAGAAGAAGCAGGGAAGTGTTTCCATGGATAAAGAATTCCCAGTGACCTCATCACACCTGGAGCAGCAAGTCTGCAGCTGGAGTGGAGGGATGTGCCCTGAGAACAGGGAATGAGCCCTTCCAAGCCTCTGCAGCCCATCCTGCGGAGCCGACTGTGTTTCCACAGCGTTAAATATTGATCCGTGTGCTGGGAGGCACTGGAATGACGCCTGTGCTGGAGCCGGGAAGGGGCTGCCCGGAATGAGGCACTGGAGTGCTGCAGAGACCTGGCAGCAGCCGCTGTGACAGCCGCTTGTCACCGCCCTGCCCTCAGCCCGGCACAGGGGACGGTGTTCCTCGGGGCCAAGCGAGCCCTGAGTCAGCCCCAGCAGCGTTTCCCTGCTCCATCCCTGCTCCATCCCTGCTCCATCCCTTCCCCCGGAGAAGCCCGTGGGACTCCAGCCCTTTCCCTGGAGAAGGGCTGCTCCTCTCCCGTCCATAATTCGCTCTCCTCGTTGTCTGCCCGCTGCTCGTGCTCGGCTGCTGCTCTCAGGCAACCTCAGAACATCCCAGTCCAAGCGCTGCTGATTCCTGCTTTTCTCCAGCTGGGAAAAAAAAATGAATAAAACCCTGAGAAGCCGGTCCTGGCCACGCTCCTGCCCGGCTCCGAGGATGGGATGAGGCAGCAGGAAGCCACCTCTGCTCCTGTGGGAATGCTGTAAGCGCCCCACGGAGCTGGAGCTGTGCTCATCCCATTCCCAGTGGATGAGCCGGGAATGGGAATGGCGTCTCCTCGGCTTCACCAGCACGGGCGGATTTGAGAGTGCATTGGTGGCCAGGAAGGAAATTCCAGGATTTCCCGGGGGATTTGGGCTCCTGGCTGGCTGCTGCTCAGGATCCTGGCCAGATTCATCCCTGGGGGGATGCAGGGAGCAGGATGCTCCTGGCCTGGGGCTGGCTGGGACACAGCCCTGGCTCCCTCTTAGGCAGGGGCTGCGTTTTCCAGCTGCCAGCAATTTCCATGGAAAACCTCATCAGTGCAGTCAAAACACGTTGGCTGAAACTGTGCAGTTTTGAGGGGGGAAAAAAAGAAAAAAAGAGATATTTTAAGCAATGTCTTGGTCAACAGATAGAAAACCTGGGGAGCCTGGAGGAAGAGATGTGGGAAATGGGGAATTTTTGAGGGAATTTTCAAGGGGCAGGAGAGCCTGTGAGGGTGGCTGAGCCCACAGAGGGTTGAAAACAAGACTTGGTGGTGACAAACCTTGGTGTGGGGACAGGCATTGCAGTTGTGAGTAGCTGTCACACGTGGAAATTCCCAGCTTGGGAATACAGGGAGAGATCTGACAGCATCCTGAGCAAATGCCATGGAAAAGGAGCCCCAGCTGCTGCCAGCCAGGCTGCATTTTGCTCATTCCTGGCAATCTGCAAATGCAATTTTGCTGTGACAGGTCCAGTTCCTGATCATATTTTTCTCTCCTAACCTGATTGTGCTCTGGAATGAAGTGACCCAGGAGTTCATCAGTCCCACGATGCTGGAGCCATCCTTGGGAGGCAGCTTTGGAGCCAGACTCGGAGCTTCCAGGGTGCCCAGCTTGGAAATGAAGGAGCTGCAGCATTGGTGAGATCTGAGGTGCTCCAAGCACAACATTTCTTGTTCAAGAGGTCAGCATTTCATGGCCTGTCCCCCCAAAAAAGGGAATTTTTGGGAGTAGATTAATCCAGAGATTCCTCAGCATGTGGTCAGCCATGGGATGATGCTGTGGGTGCACCCAGGACACTGGGGCTGAGCTAGATCCTGCAGGATGAGGGGGTGGAGCTCTCCTGACCAGGTGAGATAAAATGGAATGAAATGCCCAGAGCAGCTGTGGCTGCCCCTGGATCTCTGGAAGTGTCCAAGGCCAGGCTGGATGGGGTTTGGAGCAGCCTAGGATGGTGGAAGATGTCCCTGCCCTTGGATGTGATCCTTAAAGTCCCTTCCAACCCAAACCAGTCCGGGATTCCATGATCCAGTCACTGCCACAGCCACAAATGCCTCTGGCATGGAACATTCCTTGGAGCACACAATCCTCTCTCAAACAATTTAGGATTTTATCTTTTATGGTGATTTTGCCCAAATCAAAGGAAAAAAAAGAGACTAAAATATGTCTATTCCCATCTTATTTTATTTTAATAGGATTAAGTATCCTTGTGCTATCAAAATGTCTGTTTCAACATTTGCAGGCTGAGGAATTTCTCTCTCTCTTCCAAATGACATTTAGGAACAAAATTGAATCTAAGTGTTCCTTCTACTTGTGTTTGAAACAGTCCAAATTGCAGTGACGTATTTGGGCTTTGTTGACACGGAACATTTGGATTAATCCACAAGAAACACTTCCCGAACTTCATCTCCAGAAAACACTCAGACTTTGATGGGCCTGTTTCATTTGCAAATGAAGGGAGAGGGAAAAAAAAAAAAAGAAGGAAAAAAAGTCACATCCTCAGCAGTTCCTGGGAAGCTGCAGCTCCTTTCCTTCCATGTGGTCTCTGAGGACATGGGATGTGCTCCAGGGAGGAACCAGCTGGATCCCAGCCCCGGGATCAGGGGCAGCTGGGGCTGCTGGGGGATGCAGTGCAGGTAGCACTGGGCAGACTGGGACCATGGGACACTCCTGGGACCTGGGGTGGCAACAGTGGGACCTCCCAGTCTGATCCATGTTGGCTCTCAGCAGAACCCCAGAGAAGCTGGAAGTGTCCAGGGCCAGGCTGGATGGGGCTTGGAGCAACCTGGGAGAGAGGAAGGTGTCCCTGCCCATGGCAGGGGTGGGATGAGATGAGTTTTAACATCCTTTCCAGCCCAACCCATTCCATGATTCCATGATTCCATGGTTCCATGATAAGCCATCCCTGATAAGCCACCCACCCTTCTCCTGGCCCTCAGACTCAGTTCCTACAAGCTTGGCCACCAGTGGATCAGCTGTTACCACATTCCAAGAGATGGGAAGCTTTGGATACCACTTCCAGCCAGCCCTGGAGCACTTCAGGAGGATTTACAGCATCTGGAATCTCATGCCCTGCAGGGACCATCAGCCAGTGATGGATTCAGTGAATTTCTCTGCTGCTGTGGGTCACTCTCAGGGCTTCTCTCCTGCTCCCTGGGTGTTCTTTCCTTATCCGTGTCCTCCATTCATCAGAGTGAGATGTCTGTGCCAGGGCACGGCTGGTTAGGAGAGATTCNCAGCTCCGTTCCCAGCCCTGGATTCACTCCAGCCCCTCAATGCCTCCCTTGCCACGAGGGCCCAGAACTGGACACAGCCCTCGAGGTCCCCCAGCAGTGCCAGCACAGGGGACAGGCACTGCCCTGCCCTGCTGTCACACAGGTTTTGATCCAGGTGCCCATGGCCTCCTTGCCCCCCTGGGCACACCTGGGCTCATTTCCTCTCGAATCTGGTGCTGCTTCACCCACTCAGGCAGGGCTGGAATTTTGCTGGAATTAACAAACCAGCAAGGCACAGACCCTGCATTGTGTCCCCTCCCTGTGCCCCATCCCCGGGCTGCTGGTGGGAGACTGAGCAGGAAAGGGTGGCATTTTTGGGATGGGCTGAGGAGATTCCTGCCACACCACAGGGCAGGTCCCAGCAAGGGACCTAAGGAGGAGCAGGCAGAGAGCAGACAGCAGAGCTGGGATGGGCTGGGACGTGATGTCCTGGAGACAGGGGGACAAGTGACTCACTGCAACCTGCTGGGGAGGGGCAGGGCAGGCAGATGAACTCATGCTGCCAAAGAGGGGATGGGGAATCAGATGGGTTTTACAAATATACCAGGGGAGCCTCAAATACTGGCGAGAAAGTAGGAGCCATTAATAAATTAGGAAGAAGATTAAATTAATGATGACTCTCAAATGGCTGAAGCACTGCAGAGCCTTCTAAAATCTGCCTTTAACTGAGGAAAAAAAAATTAAAGGGAAGGGAAGAGAAGAGGAGAAGCTAAAGAGTTTCTATGGACAATAAGAAAACAAAGGAAATCTTGTCAAATTGTCACCTTTGAATCTGAAGGAAAGGCAGGTGAAGCTGAGCAGCTGAGCAGGGGCTGGGGGCAGGCAGAGGGCCCGAGGTGGGACCAGGCTTCTGGAATAAAGCAGAGCCCCACAGTCGAGTTGTTTAAGTTACAGAGGAGCAGGAAATCCCCCGAGGGGCTGGAAGAAGGAAGTACAGCGATCCCAGCAGCGATAAGTCCACGGCTCCATCTTCAACCCAACAATGGAGAGCCCAGAGCCAGGGAGACTTCGGGAAAACAAAGGATCAGGGCAGCATCCCAAGGGACTGAGGGGACCAGCCCAGCACCCACAGCCTCTGCAGGTGGTTTTGCTGCAGGACCTATCCCGACACTCCTGCCCTCTCTCCATGCTGCCCAGGGAACTGGGAAAAGGCTCTTCCTTCCTTTTTCTCTGTGGAACTGCCAGCCCAGTCCTGCTGCTTCCAGTGGAGACACTCTGGGCTTATGGATTTGGGAATACACTGGGGGATCCAGGCAGTCAGAGGAGGTGGTGGAAAGTCCTCACTGGCTACAGAGATGGGAACAGCAGCTCTAGGTACAGCTGCTGGATGGTTCTGGGATGGGAATGTTGAATTCCACAGCATCTGGACAAAGTGTCTTATTGCACAGGAATGGGAGAATCACTGAATGACAGAACATCCTGAAAGGGAAGGGACCCCCAAGGATCATCAGTCCAGCTCCTGACACCCCAACAACCCCACCCTGGGCATCCCTGGCAGCACTGTCCAACCCCTCCTGGAGCTCTGGCAGCCTCGGGGCCGTGCCCATTCCCTGGGGAGCCTGGGCAGTGCCCAGCACCCTCTGGGGGAAGAACTTTCTCCCAAAATCCAGCCTGGCCCTGCCCTGGCCCAAATCCAGGTGCTCCCTGAGTGCTGTCCCTGTCCCAGGAGCAGAGCTCAGAGCTCAGGAGGAGCTGCAGCCCCGGGGAGCTCTGCCCTCAGGCTCCTCTGCTCCCAAATCCCTGACCCAGAGAAGCAGGACAGATCCCACTTTCCAACCTGCTGTGTCTCTGCAGGATGAGGGAAGCCTGGTTGGACCAGCCCCACATCCTCATCTCCATCAGGCTTCACATCATTCTGCATTGTTTTCCCCCACAACGACAAGAACCATGGCTGGGTTTAGCCCAGAGCAGGGATTTGGGCCCAGATTTGGCAGAGGGAACCCTCTGCAGGAATGAATCCTGGGCAGAGCCCTGGGGAAGCCCTCCAGTGCCTGGAGCTCGCTGGGAACAGCGGGATGCTGTGGCAAGGAGGGGATGCTGCAGCACCAGCATGGAGAGAGAGGTGATTCCAGAGTGTCCTACGGCTCCTCTCCCCGCCCTGGTGCTCTGGCAGCTGTTTCCTTCAGCACCCATCCCAGCACGGGAGGTAAGAGGGGTCTCAGGGGGTCACTGAGGGCCACCCGTCACATCCGAGCTCTGGGTTTTGGAGCAGTGCTGGCAGAGGCTCCTGCAAGCAGAGGGGACACTGCAGGATGTGCAGAGGGGACACTGCAGGATGTCCCCAAGCATCCTCAGGGACCCAAGCACCCTGCAGGGTCCAGCCACACACACCAGGGCTGCCTGGGGTGGTGCTGGCAGCAGCATTCCCGCCCGGATCCCGCGTGCCTGGGCACAGCTGGAGGCACTGCTGCCCCGAGGAGATACAGCCACGAGAGAGGCACGAGGGAGATGCTGAAGGGGCTGAAGGATGGGATTTAGGAGGCAGATTAAATGAACTAAATCTGTCCAGCTCTGCTGATCAATCACGCAGGCAGGAGCCGGATCACTGTCTCCGGGTGCCTGAAGGGGGGAAACAGAGGGAGATGGGAATTGCTCACTGGAGTTGGGGGGCCAGGGGGGAAGGGGAGTGCCAGGGCTGCTGACTCAGCTCTTCCTACTCTCCATGATGGTCTTGAGGGGCAGGGGTGGGGCTGAGCCCAAACCAAACCGTGCCTGGGCAGCAAGGGAAGCTCCTGGCCCGCGGCTGCAGGTCAAGGAGGGATGAGGGGATGTGTCTGGGATGAAGGGATGGAGCAGGGAGAACCTGGTGGGATAACGGGGCTGTGCAAGGAGAGCAGCGGGGTGAGGAAGGTGGGATGGGACAGGTAAAACCTGCAAAGGTTGGACAGGTAGGAAGCTGGAAAGACTGGAATTTCGGTTGTGTCTGTGCTGTTACAGATCCTGATTTGGCACGTGGTCCCATGGGATGCTCCATCAGCCCTGCAGGGAGCTGCTCCATGTCCCTGCCTGTCCTGGGGAGCTCCAGGCAGGAGCTGTGGTGGGAAAGCCCAGGAAAAAGGGAAAGCAGGTCCCTCCATGCAGAAATCCATGCACAGGGGTGGAATTATTCCAACACCACAGGGATGGAGGTCACCCCAGTCCTGTCATCATCAGGACATCACCCCAGGAGTGTGGGGAGGGCTGGAATTGGGATCCACCTCTCCTGCCAGTGCCACCACCAAGCACCTCTCCAGTGCCACGGAGCTGCTCTGTGTCGCCTTCCCTGTCTGGTGGCTTTAAGGTGTCCCCCCTCAGCCCTTCCCCACCATCCCCACTGCTTTCCTGGGCCTCTGGAAGAGCTGTGCCTCGTTCAGGCTCTTTATCTGTTTCCATTTTCTATGCACACCTCTGGGGCACTGCTCAGATGTAAAATAATCAAAATGACAGTCCCCAGATAAAGGCCACTTCTGTTAGGAACACACCGAGTTCTCGTGGAAAAGCACACGAAAGGCAGTTCATTTTCTACCTCAGCACCTTTTGGGCCTTCCAAGTGTTGGGATCCAAAGGAAAACCTCCCGGTCAGCTCTTCCCCACCTGTGAAACGCGGTGCAGTGCACGAAGTTCAGAGGCAAGAGTGAATAACAGCGACTTTCATTAAGTGTCAAGTGAGAGCAGAGCCAGGCTGGAGCCTAATTCCAGTTGGGACCCGTTCAATAGCAAATTAACCTGCCAGTGATCTCCCGGGAGGCTACTGAGCAGAGCACGAGGAATAATTTGAAACCAGGTTTAGAGAGCTAGGTAATATCTTTTTTATTAGATCAGCAGATAATTTGTAGCCAGATATTTATTCTGCAAGCCTCGGTGTGCGTGAGGAGCCCTCTGCCTCCCCCTCTCCCTCCCAGATCCACGAAAACCTCTTTGGATCTTCCCATCACGGAGGCAAAACCCGAGCAGAGGGTCAGGGATGCCCCGGGAAGGGCAGGGGGGCATTTTTGGGCGCTGGTTTCTGCTGGTTTTGGACACTGGCCGTGCCCGGAGGAAGGGAGGCAGAGCAAGGATGGCCACGGGGATGCTGCAAAGGCTTTTTCCCCCCTGGATGCTGGCAGGGAGAGGCCGGGCAGGCGGGCAGTGNATGTTATCTCCTGGCAACCCCCGCGCCTGTCACATCCATCACGGCGGCGGATGCAGCGCAGGACCCGCAGCCGCGGTGCCACGGGGGTCCTGCTGAGGAGGGCTCCCATCCCATGTGGATGCAGCCCCAGCAGCCCTTGGAATGGGCTTTTCGGGGGCTGGGGCTGACAGGGAAGGCAGCTCGGGGCTGGGCAGGGACGAGGCTTCTCAGTGCCGGGAAATCAGGCTGGACAGGATGGATCCTGCCAACACTGAGCTCCGGGGGACCCAGCGGCAGAAATCCCGCGCCTGTCCCAGCCAATGGGTCAGGACACTCCCCTCGCTTCCAAGGAGGGGCTGCTGTGGCACGGAGGGTCCTTCCTGCCATTCCGTTTTGTCCACACTGGGCTGCAGAGAGCAGCTGGCACTTTGTCCTCCGGGCATCCCTGTGCTCCAGGGTCAGGGAGCCCAGCAGATCCCATCTCCCTGCGGAGCTGCCACCAGCCTGGGCTGGCTCATCCCTCTCCAGCCACGGCCTTCCCGAGTCCTCCAGCAGTGCAGATTTCCACCTCTGGCTCCTAAAAGGAGCAGGATGAGGTGAAATATTTGTGCCCTGTCTGCTGGAGGATGCAGCCACGTCTGCGTCCATCCCCTGCCTTTAGCCAGAGATTCCTTCCCGAGCGTCCTTCCCTGGCTCCGAGCCCCCTCTCGTGCGGTTGGTGGCCGTGGGTCCGGGCAGGCGGGGACATCCCGGCAGGAGCAGCGCAGACGTGTGGATGAGAGGCATTAAAAGCTGGGAATCGGCCTGGGGCTGCCAGCC
Source organism: Notiomystis cincta (assembly GCA_013398075.1). Lineage (NCBI taxonomy): Eukaryota > Metazoa > Chordata > Aves > Passeriformes > Notiomystidae > Notiomystis > Notiomystis cincta. The sequence continues at coordinate 751 of VZRX01005777.1, read as the reverse complement.
AGGGCCTCTCCTGGCTGCTGGCAAGTTGCCTTCAGCCTCGCACACTCCTCCAGCACCGGCCTGCTCAGGGACTTGCTCTGGAAGGGGAATGGGAATGAGGCACCAGGGATGGGCCGGAGGAGGAGCGGAGGGATGGGGAAGCAGGAGCAGAGCAGATCCAAGGGGATCCAAGGAGATGTTGGCTCCTCCTGAGCCGCTCTGAGCCACGGGCTCAATTTGCAGCCGATTCAGCAGCATCTCCGCCAGGGCGGGGGCTGGAGGCGCTCGGCACCCCCGGGATGCTGCTGGCAGCTCCCAGGGCAGGGATGGAGGTGGAGCTGGAGCGCTGGGCACCCACGAGCTCCTGCAGGACAGCCACGATGAGCATTCCACGCTGCCGGGCTCCCGCGGCAGTGCGGGAGAGGGGATGGGAGGGAGGGAACCGGGGAGGAGCGGGGGAGGGAGCGCCTGATGAGGAATCCGGGAACGGGAGGCAGACAGAAAAACTAATCGGGGATGATTGAGAGAGAGCAGGAGGATGAGTGAAAGATTGAGACAGAGTGATAAAGAATATGTCAGACGGACAGGAAAACTAATAAAGAATAATAACGGCCCCTGGCCCTGCGCAGCACCCGCATCCCCCTCGGGCTGTGCGGGGGGAGCCCGGGCTGGCTGTGACACCCACCCCCTGCCCAGGGGACACACAGGGACGTGCTCTGTGTCCCCCTCCCCCCTGGACATCTGGTAGCTCAGCCTTGCATTCCCAGCCCTG
>VZRX01005774.1:0-12949 GCA_013398075.1 Notiomystis cincta | reverse complement strand
TCGCCGCTGGACGAGTCGCTCAGGCTCCCGCCGTCCCGCGGGGCGACTTTCGGCCTCCCGCTGGGCTCCCTGCCATGGGGACAGACAGACGGACGCAGGCGAGCTGCAAGGGCTGCCCGGCAACCCTGGGAAAGCAGGGCGGGAGGGGGAAAACCCAATGCAAGGGATGGGGCACGGAGGAAAGCCCGCCTGGCGCTCGCTGGCCGTGTACAGCCCCGCTTCCCTCCAGCCTGAAGCTGGAATCCGGAGAAGGTGCGGCACCTGCCTGCTGCCACGGCTCGACCTCCATCGCCCCTTCCCCGCCCCGAGGTGTGTGGGTAAGCATTCCAGGAACGCCACATCGCGCATGCCCTGGTCCAGCCGCCAGTCTCGCCCGGGAAAACATTCCCTGTCGGCTGGGAAACGCCATCCTCCCACCATTAACACTTCCACGTGATTCATAAACCACAAGTAACTGAACACCTCCCAAACACCGTGCTGCAAAGAGCTCGGGCAGGGGATGCACCCAGGGTACGAGGCTGCGCCGCGCACGCAGCGGGCCGGCTCCCGGCTCCACACGCGTGCCCGCGCACCTGTGCGCGCTTCGGACGCGTCCCCAAGGCGGCTGCACCCTGGGAACACGGCGGGGGCGGAGGCGGCACTGACCTGGGCTGCGGGACGGCGGCGGGCAGCAGGAGGATGTCGTGGCTGGCGCGCAGCGGGTTCGTGCGAGCCTTCATGCGGGCGCGCTGCAGCAGCTGCTTGGCCTGCTCGTGCCGCGGGCTCAGCTCCAGCTCCTGCCCGGGGACAAAGGCCCTGCGGCCCCGCAGCGGGGAGGGGGATTAGGGAAAAAATAACAGGGATTAGACGTGCTTTAACAGTGACGACGAGGCTGCTCTGCCCAGGGAAAACGGGGCTCGGCCGCCGTTCATGGGCGGGCGGGCCGGCGGCCGCGCCAGGGGACAGCCGGGCGGGCACTCCTCACCCCCTGGCGCCGGGTGAGGCTCTGGGGCAGGCTCGGCAGCCGCACAGCTCGGGCACAGGCTCAGCCGAGGCAGCGCTTTGTGCCACGGGCGTCCCGGAGGTGGACAGGGAAACGGAGGCAGGCGCTGCTTCCCATCCCCGCCGCCCTAAATCCCGCGGCGGTGGGGAGGCAGCTAGGTCTGGGGAGACTCCCTGCCCTGATTGTGTTGCTGTCTTCCCTTCCTCGCAGGGGGCCTTTCCCCGCACCCCCAGCCCCCTCTGACTGCAGGGTGAGGGACCTGTCAGCTCCCCCTGCGGCAGCACTGCCTTCCCGGTTGGCGATGGCCCTAATCCTCCTGATTAAAATAATCAGCTCGGGCAGTCTCTTCGGGAAGCCCGGCCTTAACCTCTTCAGTGCAGGACGGTGGGCACACGCTGGGGGGGGGCCAGGCTTTCCCCAGGCTTTGGCTGCCCTGCTCACAGGAGGTGCAGCATCCCCAGCTCTGCCTTGCACCCCCCCATCACTGACCCAGCTGCCAGAGCAGAGCCAGTGATCACAACACTAGGGGGGAGTGGGGGTCTTTCCCCACCCACTGTTTTGCCCTGTGCAGCCCCCAGCCTCTCACCTGCCTGCCCCACCTCCTTATTTTTAGTCCACACCTCTAAGGTTTTTCATTAGCCCAACAAGATTACACACGGCTGCCACCTCGATCCTCTTAAGCACCTGGAGCAAATTTCTGTCCCATCCTCTCCCCAGCTCCCTTCCTGCCCTGGCATCCTGGCAGGGATGCCCTGTGCTCAGACACCAGGTGGACACCCAGCTCCTGGCCCTTCTCACACCAAGCCCAGCCACGCTCCCTCACCAGCAGCCCCACAGCCCTTCCCTGGAGCTGTTTCACAGGGTGCATTTAAAATAGGAGACCGGGGAGCAGGAAAGAGGGAAATGTCCATTTCAGCCACGCTGGGACTGACCTACCTGCAGCCCTCAGTGTCCTGCAGCGAAACCCCTGAGTCCCAGTCCCCATCGCTCGCTGGCATCTCTGCAATGCAGGGGAGGGAAAGGTTGGATGGCAGCCCCCATCCTGGCCTCCCCTCTTGAGAGCACCCCCCATTTATCCCATCCCAACACCTTCCACAGGACTCTCCCAGATGTTTGGCTCTGAGAGATCTCAAAGGAGTGGAACGTGGGGCAACAGCACCTGGCTGTAGGTGTGGGACTGTGGGGATGGGGCCATGGGCTCACTGGGGCAGCTGCTATCAAAGGAGAAATTAATTCTCTTTCCTGGTGGCAGCTTGCAAAGGGACAGTGATGCCCACTGGTGTGTCCCAGAAACTGCTCTAGCAGTGAAATTCCTCACCAGGACACCAGAAGGGACTGACTGGTATCACCACAGCACCTCGTGGGCATCTCCTACATCCCGGTGGAGGGAGCAGCCCTGGGCTGTGAGGCAGCAGGGAGCTGCTGGGAGCACAGCGTGGGAGGCAAGGATGGCCCTGAGAACTCCCATCTCAAAGGTTCTCCCTCACACTTCCCCCAGCTGTCCTGAAAGAGCCACCACCTTCCCAAAATACACACCGGGTGCGGCGAGGCCCAGCACCTCCTGCAGCAGCCGCCGGTTCCTCTCCACCCGCTCGGCCAGGGAGAGCCTCTCCCAGCTCTCCGCCGCGGGGCGGGGCACAGAGGGACGCGCCCGGTCCCGCAGCGGGGTTCGGACCTCTTCATCCAGGCCGGGTCTCTCATGGAGCGAGGCGGAGCGCCAGCACCTGCTGCCCCGGTCCGGGGGGAGCTCGGGGCCGCCGGGCACAGCTCCCCTGGGTGCCGGAACCCTCCAGAGCCCCGGGGTGCCGGCGCGGGATGCGGGGGCTGTGGGGCCGCCAGGCGCGNGGGCCTCGGGCGGCCTCGGGGCGCTCCAGCGGGGCAGGGCTCCGGCCGCCGCTCGGCGAGTGCTGCTTGGGGGGCCGCGGCAGGCGCCTCGCCTCAGCGGGAGGGCTCCCCTCCATGAGGCCTGCGGGGACAAAAAGCCAGGGCGTGACCCCTACACAGTCCTCGGCCTCCTCAGCACCCACCCTGCGGCCTCCACAAAGGGCATCACCCCACCTGCCCTGGGGGGTAAATGCCCTCAGTGCCACCGGCGTGTGCCTGGAGAGGAAGGGGACAGGGAGGTGACACAGCACGAGGCCACCCAGAGCACCGACACTGCCAGCATCCATCGCTGGAGAGCAGGACGAATGCGGCAGCGATGGGGGCTCGGTGGTTCCCCAAAGCAGGTGGCCAGGGGCTGGGCAGGAGCACAGGTGCCCACCCACCCTGTTCCAGGTGCCCTGGGGCACCCAGCAGGAAGACCCGGAGGGAACTGGCACTTTCTGAGCTAAACCAGGGCCCCAAACCTCCGCAGAACAGAAATCCCTCCCGGCGACAACTCGCCGAAGGTGCCACCAGACAGACGCCAGCCCCTGCTCCGCCCCGGCCCCCGGGGTCACACGTGGCACTCGTCCTGCGCCCGCCTCGCGGTCCCGCTGGCACCCAGCTGCCTCTGCCCTCCCGCACCCCGCCAGGAGCATCCTGTCCCCGCCGGTATCCCTGGAGGAGCCTCCCCCGTGGCTGGGGCTGCAGGAGCATCCCCCTGACATTCCCGGGCCCCATCGCCCCCCAGCTCCCCGCAACCCCTTACTGCCCCGGGTCGAGTGGGATGGGGCCACGGGCGGGATGCGAGGGCTGTCCTTACCCCCGGAGCAGCATCGGGAGAGGACTGGGAAGAAGGAGAAGAAAGCGGAAGAAGGGAAGGAAGCAGGGGAGGGAAAAAGAGAAATTAAAAAAACCAACGGCCGAACCAGCAAATCCCGGCCCCTCTAGCCGAGCCCGAGCTCAGCCTCTTGGTTGGGCTGTGGGGCCGTGGCTGGCCCTGCCTCCCGCCCCGGCCTCCTCCTCCTCCTCCTCCTCCTCCTCCTCCTCCTCTCCGCGCACCCCACGCCGGGGCACGGGGCCAAAGCCGGCCCCGGACCGCCCGGTCCCCGCAGGACCGCGCCGCCGCGGCCACCGCCGCTCTGGGGACAGGCGGTGGCCCCGCGCTGCCACCCAGGGAACTCCACAGGAGGGGAACTCAGCACCCCGGCACGGAGGGATCCTGGCTGCCTCGGCCCTCTCAGGAATGTCCTTTGTCTGGGCTGCGGGTTGGGAAGGCGGCGGAGCGAAGCCGCGGGGCCGTCCCGCACCGGCAGGATGGGGACGGTGCTCCCGGGAGTGGGGGGATTTCTTCAACGGCAAAGCCTGCCGGCTCTCGGCGCCTTCCCGTGAGCATCATGCGTTTGCAGCTGTGTTAAATTCTGCTTTCCGGAGGCCAAATTCTGCCTGGACCCACGGCGAGTCAGGGCCGTGGCGTTTCCAGGCAGGCGGGCGGCGGGAGCCGAGCTCGGTGCCTCCGTACACATCCCTTCCCCTAAAGCCAGCGTTCGACACGTGCCTGCTCACCACGCACAAAACACCCCATCCTGCCCTCCCCCCCAGGCCCCACCACGCAGGACGAGGGTCCCGGGTGGGCAGAGCTTACCTGGAGGTGCCAGGGCTGCCGACCCCGGGGGGCACGAGGGGTCTGAGGGGGCCCTGGGCGTCCCGGTCCCGCTCCGGCTGCCGCTTTAAGCTGTGGCTTTTGATATTCGTGATTGGTTTCATAATCCCGATCAAAAGGAAATCACCAGGATTATGAAATTGTTTTAATCCTCCTGGCTCTGGCTGCACCGGCCCCTGACAGCACGAGCAGCAAGAAATCACTTTTATCTTCTTAAAATGGCCCCGGCCACCCTGGTGGCCCTGGGGCTTCCTTCCCCAGGGGGGCTGACGGCCAAGGGGATTCCATGGGGACAGACTGAGCATCTTCCCTCGGCTGCTTCCAGGCAGGAGAGGCCAGCTGAGAGCTTTGTGGAAGAGCCCAGGGCAGAGGAACCATCCTCACCCTGTCCCCCAGTGACGCCAGGACCTGTCCTTACCTGCACACCATTCCAGAAAGGGATCCTGGCTCCTTTGCCTGGGCTGTGGAGGGGAAACGCGTCTGGGAGACGTCCCCATCGAGCTGGGGTGAGGTGCCAAAGCAAGGGCAGCAGGAGGGCTCCTGCCACCAGCCAGGGAATGCCAGCAGGGAGCTGTGGCTGGGATTAAACCTCCGGGAAGCGACTGCTGTGAGCAGCAACAGGCTTAGAGCGATTTCAAGGCACTGGGCTCTCTTCTGGAGGGAGATTGATTGCAAGAGACGATGAAGAGACTTAAAGAGCAAAATGAAAGCACAGACACCAAACAACCCAGGGCTGGGTTGCTCAGCCTCTGGTCACCCACTGTGCTGGCAGGACACCACCTTGCACTGGAGATCAGCTGGAGAGACGCAACCAAAGGCTCCCAAAAGGACCACGAGCCTTTGGCCAGCACAATCTGGGCAAGTTTCCTCCAGCATCAGCCCCTGGCATGGTGGGTTTGAGCCCTGGGTCGCTTCCTGAGGGCCTCTCCTGCCCACCTCCAACCCCTCCTCAGACATCTCCCTCCTCCAAGCACTTCCACCTCCTCCCAGGACATGGATGTCATCCCCAAGAGAGCAAGAGCAGCGGGAGCCAATGCTCCACGGGTGGATGCAGCACAGGGGTGGGACTTGGGAAGAGACACACACAGACCAGGGACAAAAGAGCCATCAGATCATTGGAAAACAAAGAGCTTGTAATAATGAAAAAAGGACAGATTTTGTAACCAATCACTTTTTCCTTTGAAAAAACACAATCACAGTAACTTTGCTTTATACAACCACCTAGAAACTATGAAACAATATCACATTGTGCAGTTTTTTTTTTTTTTAAACCTACTTATCAAGAAGGGAATTCCACACTTCAAAAATTATGTCCATTTGGGGAGGAAGGAGGAGACAGCTAATAGCGCAGTCACAGATACATCATGAGTCCAAGCAAGCGGCAATTCTTTGTCCTCACCTTTTCCACTGAGCCAAAACAGAAGAGTGGAGAAGGGGATAGCAAAAGAGAAAGGAGGGGGGAAGAAAGAAAGAAAGCACCCACAGAGGACTAATCACACTCCATAATTACTTTTGACATCTACAGGGCTTCATAGAAAGATCATTTAGACCAACACAGCAGGGAGGGGGAGAGGAAGGCGGCAGCGGCACCCGGGAGGAACTGTGGCATTTCCACCCGGGCCCCTTCAAGCGCCGATCCTTCGCCACGAGGACCAAGGGGATGGAGAGGTCATCACAAGTTCTACCAGGATGCCCAATTTCTCCTCTGGAGTGAAGAGTTTGCAATTTGGTTTACAGAGCTTGAGGGACTGCCAGGCTGCAAGGCACTGTCCCCAGCAGGGTCGGCGCCTCTTGCCCTCTTTGCCGCGGCTGTGCCGGGGCCAGAGCAGCCTTTGGCTCCCACCTGGAGCAGGGCTGGGGTGTCAGCATCGGGGTGCCCCCCACGTTGTGTCCCTTTCCTGGGGTGTTGCAGCAGGGACCGAAGCCCTCAGGGATGGTGACACACCAGCTTAGCCCCACGGTGGTGGCAGGTGACACTCGCCCAAGGTGTGGAATTTGGGATGGCGTCGTGTAAAGGAGGCAAGGTTTGATGAGGTGACAGCCACTGAGCCCAGCCGTGACTGCTGCAGAGGTACCGTAGGGATTTCCTACTCTTCCCCCAGGAGCCCCAGCCCCTCTTTTCCAAGGAGACAAAACAATCCGATTGCCTTCTGGAATAAAAATGTAAATTAAAAAATTTAAAAAGAAAATAAAAAGTTTAAGGCAGAAGATCACCTTCCCCCTGCGAGTGCAAAGCAGAAGGGCAGAGGAGAGGAGGGAGGACATGGAGCCAGGATGCAGCATGTGAGCGAAGTGGCTTTTGTGTCCCCAGCTTGCCAAGACATGTGGCAGCCCCGGGACACATCCCAGCGCTGGCCTGGCGCAGGGGACACGCCTCCAAAGCCCCGGGAGAGGAGCTGGCAGCATCCCTGCGGGACACGGCCAAAGCCACGCGGCCGTTCAAAACAACGGAGAACTTCAAAGGCTTCACGCTGTCTCCACTGCTCGTGGTGGAAGTAAAAATCCCCAGGGATTGTTATCTCCTGAACCAGGAACATGCTCTCCCTCCCTGCCGGCCACACGGGGCACCGGCACGGAGGCAGAACAAGCAGCACAAGCGTTTTTAGGGAAGTAGGAACAGCAGGATCCAGTTCTGCTGAGATTTGCACCAGAGATCTCTCCCATTCCAAGATGTTCATGCTGGAGGCTGCTGCCAGTCGACCCCTTTGATTGGAATCAGACAAACAGCAAAGACACTGAGACAATGAGGAGGGCCAGGAGCAGGGTTGGGAAAGGTGTAGGATGAGCACCAGCTGACTTTGGGAATGCACCTGGATGAGAGAGGTAGGAGCTTATCAGATACATACAGGCTGCAGCCAGGAGTGCTGCAAATACAGCACTTTTAAAATACGGTGGGACAGCATCAGTTCTCATTGGAGAAACTCCCACTCCTGCTTGCCAAGCCCAGAGATCCCAAACCTGCCCCGCTGTCCAGTCAGGAACGCACCCATGGCACAGCCCTGCCCAAGCACAGGCACCTGGTGACACCGTCCCAGAGCCACACAAGGAACCCCAGCCAGGAAATGAACTCTGGGTGCTGCAACACCTCACCTCTGCCACCCAAAAATCCCCAGAGCAGCAGCAGGATGGAAAGCAGTAGGGAATCAGCATGGAGAGGCAAGTTCAAAGGGAATCTCCAAAAGTCACAAATGCCACAGTGTGGCATCTCCTCTCCTTAGACTGGACCATCCTAACGGGTTTCACCAGACCAGAGCAGCTCCACAACTCAACCTCTGAGTGCCACTGAATCGCCAGGCACAGCCCAACACCTGAGAGCCAGAGCTTAAAGACCTTCCTCAGCTTCCACTTCCCATCTGGCTGAATCCCAACAACTCAAGCACTGGACAAACCCCTCACCCTCAGCTCCTTGTAACTCTTCTCTGTCCTTCTGGGCTGCCACCCCGCTGCTCTCCCTACAGGAGAATTTTCAAGCACTCATGAGCAAAGCCCAGCTCAGGAAATGAAGCCACCCTGGGAATGTCCCTACTCCCCTTGCTCCTGCTGCTCCCAAGGAGCGCCAGGGCTATTTTCTCTCACCATCTGTTCTGCTTCATTAGGTCTCCCTTTATTGGCCAGATGTTCCCGTAGCCGTGGAGCCATCCCGGCTTTAGTGCTCGCTCTCAGGAGGAATCTGCACGCCTGATTTCTCAGAAATCTCTGGGAGGGAGGGAGCAGGCAGATGCAGGGCTGGGAGCTGGGAGCCTTTAGAAGCCACACTTCTGGGAATTCAGGCTGCTTTCCCCCAAGACAGCATCTTCACTGCCAAAAGGGACCATGTTTTATTTTAGGAGATAATGTTTGCTCATCGTAGCACGCCACCTCCCTTTTTTCTTCCTTACTTCTCCTGCCAGCAAAGACAGAAGAAGGGAAGAGAGAGAGCAGAAGCAGGGAGCAGATGGACACTCTGAATTCTTGCTTCCCATAAGGATTTGGGTAAACTACAGAATAAGAATTTAATCACTTGCAACCTGACCTTCTCCGCCAGGTTGGGAAGCAGAGGGTCGGACGGTGCAGCAGCAGGACAGACAGATGGACACAGGCCACCCAGCCATGCCCTGCCCTCCCCAGCCCAGCTGAGGAAGGCAGAGTGCTCCCAGGGGACTGGCATCACTTCCAAACCACAGAACCATGGGATGGTTGGGTTGGAAGCGACCTAAAGGATCACATCCTTCCACCCCCTGCCAAGGGCAGGGACACCCTCCACTAGACCAAACTGCTCACAATGTCTCTCTGTATTTTTAATTTCCCTCTGAAAGGAAGATAATTACCAGTAAAGCTCAGATTCTTTGTATAAAAAACCCACTTGATTTAAGTAACACCCAGTGGTGTTACTTGATTTTAATGAATCCAAATAATTTTGGATTGTTGCCCTCCCCTAACCTCCCCAGGCAGGGATGGCTTCATTCCCCACCCCGTTAATACCTACATGTGGTTTGGACATGGCACCAATGCAAATATAGGAACCCAAAATATTTTAAGGGGCTTTATATCTCAGAGTCCACTTCCATGGGAACGGGAATGCTCTGAGCTAAGGGAGTTAAAGACAGGAATAGAGGGGAGAGGGACAGCACAGCCCCGGCTCACTCGTCTCCGCTCCCTCCGGTGCAGCCCGGCACAGAGGGAGATGAGAGGAGCAGCACCACAACGGAGATTTAATCTATTTCCAATTAAATCAAGAGAACCAAGTCTCCTTCTTCAGTTCCTCTGGGCAAGAGGCACAGCAGGCAAACTGAGGAAATGCAACACACCCACAGTGAGAGACACTGTGCTGATTAGGGAGAACAACCCCCCAACAGCAACTGAGCAGGGATTCCTGCAGTGCCACTGCCCAGACCAGAGGTGGGTGACCAGAAGGAGGAGGATCCTGCTTCAGGAGCTCCACCCTTCCCTTGCAGACCCACAGAGAAGGAGGCATGCCAAGGGAAGGACAGGGCTCTGAGGCTGCCTCCCAGGAGGGGGGGGGGAGACCAACGAGACCATCGAATTCACATCTCTCTTCCAACATAATTTGCTCAGCTGCCCATTACCCAACGCTGCTCAAGTATCCCACTTGCCAAACTGGGACAGTGAGGTGAGTCAAGGGGCAGATCACTGGGACAGTGCCCAGCAGAGGCTTTTTGCTAAACCAGAAGCCACAGAAGAGCCATTTTCCGTCTCACCTTCCCCATCAGGTGGGCACACCACAGTTCTTTTCATGCTCCCTGAAACATATCACCACTCCCAAGCCCCAGCCTGATGAGCCCCCTGTCCCTGCCCCATGAGAACCATCACCTCCTCGCCTTGTCCCACTTTGCTGGGCTGCTGGAGAACTCCTGAAAAGCTCCCTGCTTGGACTGAGATGCCCTCATGACACACCTTAGGCTTGGAAAAGTACTTTTTGATCTGGAGAATGAAGTTCCAAAGCCTTTGTTCGCCCAGTGTTTTGTGCTGTTGGTGGGAACCAACTCTCCTTTCCTTAGGATCATCTGCACTACTTTCACACATGGAGAAGTTGGCTTTGAACTGGCACAAGAGACATGCCCAGAAGCAGTAGCAGCAACTAAAAAAATACCAGAAAGAGAAACTTTGGTTTAAAATAAAATTCAAAAGAAATAAAAGAGAGAGAAGGTACACGCAGGTGCAAGTTGTCTCATCAGAGGGGTATTTGCAGGGCACCACCCCACAACCCTGGAGATGGAGATCTACATTCCCCACACTTTGTTTTACCATTACAACCTTCATTGCACAGGACTCAAAATCACTCTCATATGGTTGTTAAGTTTCATAAATAATGTGAAAACTATATGCAACAGATACATCATATTTCCAAAAATTATAAGAAAAGTTACATCAAATTAAAAAGTAGCTTCATGAATGAAGATACTGCTCTAAGTGCACTTTCCCTGCAAGTGCAGCCAGTGCCTCAGCGCTGGATATGAAGGAAAAAAACCTAAACAACTGAAAAGAAAAAAATAAACAACCAAAAACAAAAATCAGATTTAAAAAGTCCGGTTTCAACCAGTCAAAACCGGGCCAAGCAGAAACTGAGTGTGCTCTCAGCACTGTCCCATGAGGGAGTCCCTATGATGCTTCAGTTATCCAGATAAGGTTTGTATGTCCTTGTTGAGACTGTAAACAATCCTTCTTTCCTGAACTGTCCTCTTTATTGGCAAAACAAAGTAAAATATTTTATTTTTGTTTGTTTGTTTAAAATAGAACATTAAAATTAACCCAGAAGAAAAGAAACGAAACACAGTGAGCTTGTTGGAGTCCATAGGATCTGGTCTGGAAGAGCTCGGAAAACGTATTCAGTGTTTTCTCTTGTTTTCAGCTGGATCTGTACCAGAGATCAGGTTACTTGGGGAAGAGGGAAACAGAACGAGAAAACAAAGGATGTGGAATAAGAGAACGTGGCCATCTCATGTGTTCACTTCGTTGGCTAGGTCCTCTATCAATACCTTTGTGTCAGAAGCCTTGGACCTGGAAAAAAAACAAAAACACAAAATACTCACTGGGGAGAAGGAATTCCAGGAATGACACGCAGGCAGCAAACCACAGTGCACTTGGGGGAATAAAAAAAGGGGAAAAAAAAGTCTGTCTTAGGCAGAGGGGGAATAAACAATCTGCTGGAACTTTTTCACACCCTCCCAACTCTCCCTGGGAATAGCAGAGCCTTGTAAAGATGCCCCAGCTGTCCCTCAGCATCCTCCTCCTGTGGCACTGCCCACCCCACACCATGCTGGGCACCCTGTGCCCATGGCCAGTGTCACCTGTGCCCATGGCCAGTGTCACCTGCCAGGCTGTGACAGGGCTGGGGACACAGCACTGCTGGGTGTGGAGCACCTGCCCAGCCCTCCCCACACAGCTCCACCAAAGCCTTGCAGGATCCACGGGAGCACTCCTGCTCTATCTCCCACTGGGCTGCAGGAAGGAATAGGAAGTTCTTTAGGGATATGCCTGGCACATCTCCACTCTCTGCATGTCTGAGGGTGAACAGGCAAGGCTGGAGGGAATTCCACCAGGCTTTGGCCCACATTCCCTTTGCATAACATTTTTCAGTCTCCAGCAGCCACCCCAAGGCTGTTGGTATTGGTCCCATCCGAGCGCTCCCAGCCAGCAGGGATCTGAGCCAAGCACAGCCCTGAGGCCAGAGCACACCCTTCTCTTCCTCCACCCCTCCCATGCAGCGCTGCAGGGATTGCACAATACCCCTGACCCACTGTGCCTCAGCATCCCTAAGGAACCTGGGCTTGTCCCCTGGCCAAAGGGCAGGGCTCCACAGCTGTGCTGCAGGGCAGGAGGGACACAGGACACCGGAGCACCCTGTCATGCTTGGAACAACACAGGCACTGCAGGGAAAACACACAGTGGACAGGTTCAGGGGCTGGGTGGGGAAATGTTTGGGGTGCAAGAATGATGGGTGGGAAGGAAAAAAAATGTATGGGTTTAGATTTGAGAGAGGAAGCACTCTGAGATCTTACATATGGACCTTAACCAAAGAATAACTGGAATCATACAGAATCACAGAATGGTTTGGGTTGGAAGGGACCTTAAAGATCATCTGGTTCCAACTCTCTTGCCAGAGGCACGGATGCCACTCACTAGACCAGACTGCTCAGGGCCACATCCAGCCTGGCCTTGGACACTTGCAGGGATGGGGCAGCCACAGCTTCCCTGGGCACCCTGTGCCAGGGCCTCACCACCCTCACAGGGAAGAATTTCTTCTCAATACCTCATCTAACTCTGCCCTCTGTCAGTTTAAAACCACTGCCCCTTCTGTCACTACGAGGTATAAAGAGTTCCTCTCCCTCTTTTTCCTAAGTCCCCAAAATGTCTGGTCAAGGAGAACCTCTCCTCCAGTTTGCATTTATAGACTATTTCTGCAGGAGGGGAGCCCCCTTTTCTGATGGTTCACCAGCGCCCCAATATGTGTTAAGGACAGATAAATTCCCTGTCAGAGAGAGGCCATGCTGGTTTCTAACTGAGCCTGTCCTCCCTTTGCAGACTGGCCCGAGATGGCTCCCAGTCCAGGATTCCCAGCCCACAAACACCCTCCAGGGGTTACCAACCCCTCCAAGGCAGGCCTGTGCTGCGGCACAGGGCCGACGTACTGTGAGGCGAGGCGGGGCCTGCGCAGGGACACGCTCAGGCTGCGCTTCCACTGCTTGTTCTTGCGGCGGTTGCGGACGCCGTCCTCCTGGTCCATCATCTGGTCCAGGAGCGTCAGGTCGTCGGCATTGAGCGGCGCCACCGAGATGTCCCTCACGGCACGGAACTCGCCACAGTTGTTCAGGTGCTCGTTCTCCAGACGGAAGAAGTTCCACACAAACCGCCTGCGTGGGTGGGTGGAGGGATGGAGGGGTGGGTGGAAGGGTGGGTGGGTGGAATGGATGGGAGGATGGATGGGAGGATGGGAGGATGGG
>VZRX01005771.1:0-17694 GCA_013398075.1 Notiomystis cincta | reverse complement strand
GTTATCCCGCTCCTGCCCCGTTATCCCGCTCTCGTCCTGTTATCCCGCTCCTGCCCCGTTATCCCGCTCCTGCCCTGTTATCCCGCTCCTGCCCTGTTATCCCGCTCCTGCCCCGTTATCCCGCTCCTGCCCCGTTATCCCGCTCTCGTCCTGTTGTCCCTCTCCCACTCCTTTATCCCACTACTGCCCCGTTATCCCGCTCCCACTCCTTTATCCCGCTCCCGCCCCCTTATCCCGCTCCCGCATTCGGGCTGGTCCGTTCTCACGGCCGTGCCCGTGGCCAGCGCTGGGGCTGGGCGGCCGAGCCCTGTTGAGCCTGGGGACTGCTGTCCAGTGTCCCTGCTGTGCCCGGTGACAGTCCCTAGGCCGTGTCCTCATCACATCCCGCTGTCCTGCTCTCTCCCGCCCCTCTTGCCTTTTGCCCGGTCGCTGGCGGACGGGCGGGGCAGCTCCGTGTGGTGCTGCTGTGCCGTGGCCGCAGTCCCGCGCGGCCCTGGGGGCATCGCCTCTGCGGGGATGTCTGTACTGATGGCGTTATGAGGTGGTGCTTGAGCAGCATCCAAGAAGATGTTTCAAATGTTGGTCTCGGCACTTTTTGCATGACCCCATCTCTGATGCAGAGTCCATATTTACCTTGGGCCCAAGTGAACAGGTCCATAGAGGGTAGAAAAAGCTATAAAGGGTGTTGGAGCAAGATTTAAGGTTTGGCAAGTCAGTTTTGGGGTTTCTTAATGCATTCAGTTTAGACTTACTATTAATTTTAGGTGAATACCTACCTACCATTTCCCTCTGAAAACAGAGCACTTTATATAATGTTATCAGTTGTGGTTAGGGAAAAAACAGAGAGCTTTTTTTCCCATGAAAACTTTGTTTCATGGGGTTTTGGTTTTAAAAAGTATTACAAATATATCACATAATCCTGAATTTATTAAACTATAGCTTTCCATAAAACATTTCTCATTCTGAAATGTCACTTTAAATCTTAGCTGAATAGATATTTGAAACAGTAGATTCAAGTATTCAGAAAAGTTTTTGATAATGGAATTTAGAAAATAGATACTATGGATTTATTATTATAGTAATCTTTTAAAGTAGATTTACTGCAGATAGAGTAGAAATTTAAGACATAAATGATGTCAGGTTCCCAAATTTATCCCAAGACAAACATTCTCCCTATCTTTTAATTATATTTGCATTTTTCTTAGTATCGAAGTCTTGAAGCAGTCTCTCACCTAAAATCTCCACACAGACAACTATTAATAGAACATAAAGCTGTGTCACTTCTACATTGACACATGTGCTTCTGTAAAGCATGAGGTTTATTTTCTTCTAGTGCAAATGTTACAGTAAACAGCATGCCTGCATAAACAATATTTTCTGTTTCTTTCTTTAATTTTCAAATGCATAAAGAAGCACAATGAACACTGATTTTGTAGAATCATGGAGTGGTTTGTGTTGGAAGGGATCATCTAGTTCTAACTCCACCCACTAGCCCAGGTTGCTCAGAGCTCCATCCAGCCTGGCCTTGTCATTTTGCATTGTGTGTTGGTTGAAGAGATGATGCTGGGGTAATTTTTTATTACTCCGTTTTTGTCTCTTTGTTGTCTGGCAGAAACTTCATCTTTTTCTTTCTGTCTTCTTCAGAGGCTTTTTAAAACAGTACTAGAGGGAAATGGACCAGAATGAAATCGTATAGGGCTGGACACAAGTGAGTTTTTGTACCTCAAGCTTGGTAGTGGCCTGCTGTGATGATACTCCTGAATACTCCTGTCCACAGAGCTCTTGTCCACTGTGTTCATGAGGCAACAGTTTCTGTTGATTAGTAATCAGTGGGTCACAATATATTAACATTTTGAAGCTCTCTTTTAAGCATAATTTCTATGAACTAGGTATTTTCACCAGGTTTTAACATACAGAGGACCCAGTTTAGTAAAATACTTTATTCTTTTAACTAGATGTAGTAGAGGAGTAGTCCTGAATATCAATTCAGATTTTCAGCTGTATTGATTATACTACCTCCTTTTCATTTGCTTTTCCTCAGAGGAATTACTTTTTTTTTTTCCCATGCCAAATAAGTTTCACAGAACAAGCTGGTTATTATTTGCTAATTAAAACTAAAGAAAGTAAGAGAAATATTAATCTTCCTTAAGTGATGGCAAAAAGTCATTCAAATAACATAAATTGTCACTAAAGCCAACTTAGAATGAACATGCTGCCTGTAGGATAGTTCATGCAGTCAATCTGACTTATGTAAATGTAGAACAGTGTGATTCTAGGATACTTTTTAATCTTTGTAACATGGTTTTGTTTTTGCCCAAAACACCATTTGACAGCACTTAGAAGATAAACTGTAACTTTCAGAGCTGCATAGGAAATGTAAGAAAACTTGTAATGATAAAGGCACCAGGAGCCAGCTGCTTTGTAACCAAGCAAGTTGGTTTGGATGTGTGAACTCTGAAATGATGGAGACATTAACAAAGTTGTTTCTCAGTTTTGCACTAGAGGTCTACATAAGTAAAGATAACACAAATGCAATGTAACTTCCCAAGTCCAGTGCATATATTGGGAGCAAATGTTCTCTGAGCTTTCAAAACTTTCAAAGTGTAGACCATGCTGTGATATTAACAAGCAAGATTCAGAAGCAGAAGAAATCTGAGTTAATATGGAGAATAATAAGGTGAAGACAGTTCACCTTAATGATCATAGTTCCTTTCTTGTAATTCTCAGATCAACATACGAATCCTTTCAAGTTTTGATTTAAGAAAATAAAGGTTCTTACTAGGTATGCAATTCTAGCAATTTTGAAAGATCTGTATGTCTTGACAAGGTTTTCTCTCATGTTCTCTTCCATAAGGTCCGATAGCTTTCTTTTTTTCCCCTGACCTTTTAGAAAACAATATTTCATTTACTCCAGCATACCATTTGACTTATCCTGGGATTGGACTTTGGATGCAGAGAACAGAAAAAAAGGGAGTCACGAGTATTTCACCAGGCACAAAAGGTTGTTCACCCTTGCTCACTCTGTCATGTTTTCAAATCTGGCTTATGATTGCAAAATGTAAATGTTGAGGTATGCCTTCTTTAGATATTTCTTTAAAAAAAAAAAAAAGTATGAGATCTTCTGACTAGGTAAACAGGAAATGTAGAGAGCAAGAAAATGGTGATTAGAGATCCTAAGAGTGTTTCTTTCAAATTTTAAACATTATTTCATCAAGAAGGCAAGCATAAATTAACAAAATACAGTTCTGAAATTAAGCTAGAAATTGATAGTGGATTTGGGCACGGAGACAAGATCTGTCTCAAGCACAGATCTCCAATACACAGCCATCGGAAAAAAAATCTGTGGGGCGGTCTTGTCAGGCTAGAAGACAGATAAAGTACATGGAATCTTGTCATGGCCTAAACCATGTTGTATTTGCAACAGATGAAGATTCTTCACTGCTGTATAGAAACTTCAGTTTGTGACCTTGGCAGATTCTGCAAATCCTTAAAATCCCAACAGACCAGACTCACACGTCAGGCCGCATGACAGCACGCTGCTGATGCATGAACTGGAGTAGGGAATGAGAAAGCAGTTGCTGAAAGAAAATGTCTGATGCTCATCACATGAGACTTGACAGGCCTGCATGACAATGAAAGACAAGCAAACAGTTCTGGTTTTTTTTTCCTTCTTCTGATTCTGAGAACAGAAGATACTATTGGTCTATTCACTGTTAAACTTCGCAAACACTAGAACTATAACAGGGAACTGAAATGCAGCTTTTCATCCTGTGGATAAGGGACCAGCATAAATCACTACAGTTTTTCTGTTGATGGAAATGAGCATTGGGTTAATTTGTCTCTGCACTGTTGTCGCCATGGCTACTGGGTCACAGCACCACGTACACCATCACGTTTTATGCATCCTCACAGACTACGTGCAATGGGTTCATTGCTGTATAGAAAAGGGAGAACTTGTCATTTTCACTTCCTATTGCAGAGCACCGTGGTCTTGTCTGCAATAAGGTCATGCAGGTCTGTGGAGATCAAACAGGCACCTCACACTCCTCCTTTCAAGGCATGTCCCTATGCTGCCTGTTCTGGGGCTGAAGAACAGAAGCATCTAACTCTTGTCTCACCACCACCTGATCTGAGCACTCACACCACTATGCATCCACATGTCTGCTGCCCTGTCCAGGCAAGGGAGAAAATGCCACCTGGAGCTGAAAGCAGCAGTCTTCTGGCATGGATTTTAGTAACAACTGTAACTTCAAAAATTCTTAAAATGTCTATTTAGCTGTTTCCTGAAAAAGGGACCTAACACTTAGTCTGCAAACCATTCAAGTGGAGTTCAAAGTGATGTATATTCATCATGATGGGCAGATCATGATTAAAGATTATAGAAATTATGGAACTAAAATCCATGCTTGGAATTGTGCATATACCTGTAGAGATATTTACTAGCACTGCATAGTCAAATTGAAAAAATGCATTTAAATCACATATTAAATGTATTGCTTATGTAATGCTTTTGCAACAGGACTTCTATTCATGGTGAAATGTCATCACCACAAACTTTCTGTATGTCAGAAGAATGGTTCTCTTACTGTGCATGCATTTCTATACCACTATGACCAACATGGCCAACAAAATTGTTTTGTCAGATCTGTGATATACCAGATCACCAAACTGGATGGTCACTGGATGGTATTGATGGCTCAGTGCTGACAACAGCTCAGATCAATCAGATGACCTACAGAAAGGGTTTCTGGGACTACTGTCTGGTAGGAATTTTTGAACAGTTTGTCCTGTCAAATAATTTCTGCACAGCCAAAAGGGTTGTTAAAACAACACAGTAGCAAATGCTGTGTAATGAATTAATATGTTTAAGTTTCTGCAGAATGGTCAAGGGAAGTAGCAGCCATAAACAATGGGGTTTAGGCTCTCAAACTAAGCAGTCTAATTTTATTTTTTTTTAACTCTTGATGAGAGGCTGATTGGTTAAGGAAATAATCTGACCAGTTTTATCATATATACACACAGTCAGTGCGATGTGTGGATGCTGTGTTCATTCCTTTTGCATCTGACTTTTCTGTCTTCCCTCAGCATGATATTAGCATAAAGCTCCCAGTAATTAATGGAAATTACAGATATAGCTACAGTTCATGAATTCTTCTACAGTTTGCTAGATTTTATTTTGAAAGTTTCTGCTATAGTAACTGTAGTCTTAATTTTAAAAATAAGGTGAAAAGATGAAACAATTTAACCACAATTGAAAGACAACGTGTATATTTTTCAGCCAAAAATATAAAAATTAATGAGGAAACAAATATATTCACATCTATCTCTAATATAATTTAAATTTTCTTGCTTTTTCTCCTCTTATGAGCATTTCAAGACAAAAACACAGTTGCTGCTAATGATATCATGGTGATTTTATCAAGTACTTCCCATGAATACTCTGCAGCTGTGTTAAAAGAGGCTGTTGTGGCAGGAAACAGCCTAATAGCTATTTTTGGGTCCCTTAGCTATGCATGACTCAGGAAGAAAAAGAATCATTGCTTGATTTTCTATTCTGCATAGGTACTTAAAACACCAATCATCAGACCTACTCAGACATCAGTCCTATTTCATCAGGGATATTAAGAATAAGCCTCTGGAGGTCAGAATGTGAGGATGTAATTCTGTGAGACGCTGATCCCCTGTAGATCTCATTAGCTTTCAGTTAGAGGCATCCATCTTCTCTCAGATCTGAAAACTTAGGCTGAAAATCAAAACCAAGGAAGGAGCTCCAACTCAGCCTTAAATGTCAGATCAACTTCATAATCATTGGAGTCTTTAAAAGCAGCTAGTAATTTGTTCACCAGAGTTGATGGTTGGCAGATTCCATACATGATTAATGACATATTGTCTATCTGCATTTTACTCCTTATTTTCAAGTTAAATGCTTCCACAGTTCCCTGTCTTCCTTGTTATACATGGTGCACATTATGATGCTATGAAGCTGGCAGTAGCCTCTAGCATTAGGTCACCATTATTTCCATTAAAGGGGAGCACTCCCATTGTTTCAGAGAAATCATCATACCCCATCTCAAATATCTGCAACTGCTTCTTAACCTATTTGGTATGTTCATATTTCAGATGTCTGTTTCCTTCTCTAGATTTTATTTATAGCAAAATTGTACACACCTCACCAAAACTGAACACGAACATCTGAACCTACGGGCAAGTTCAGCCATAGTATCTTGGTTTAGCTCGCTGGGCCTGGCAATCCTATGGGCATGCTCATTTGGTATGCAGGGCTGAGGGAGCAGAGGAATTAATCAGGAAGGGAATTAATTGGTCTGTTTGCACAGTCTGTCCCAGGTGCTCTGGAACTCGCAAATTGTGCAGAAAATGAGAGCATAAAGGCAGGTAGATAAAGACAGGATGTGTTGATGTTTGCAAATGAACCCAGTTCTGTCATCATGACTTCTGCATAAGGTACTGAGCAAAATTCTGGCAGCTGGCCAGAGTGCACAGTTGGATATTCACTGCAGAATCCAT
Organism: Notiomystis cincta; assembly: GCA_013398075.1. Lineage (NCBI taxonomy): Eukaryota > Metazoa > Chordata > Aves > Passeriformes > Notiomystidae > Notiomystis > Notiomystis cincta. Next base: position 11,169 of record VZRX01005771.1, on the reverse strand, counting down.
GGTGTCGTTTGAGGACATTTCACGGAGCGGGCCGGTTCCGACCAGGGTCGATGGTGGGTCACAAGTAATTTCAGTAGCTGCTCTCTGCAGCAGCGTTTTCTAGCAAGGAGAAGTAACAGGGAAGGATCCTTTACCCTGCCACAAGGCAGAAAAACTCCCACTACTGTCAGCTTTCACGTTTCTCACTCTTAACCTGCCTAATTGAAGTCTAACCTGCATGCATTCTCACAAGTACAATCAAAATTCCAAGCTGCTTGTTATGGAAGTGTAAGTGTGGCCAGAAATTTGCTTGGAAGTGGGTTTGGATTCTGCCTTTCCCACTGACTCATTGTTGGCTTAAGAAAGTCCCTTTGTCTCTGTTTCTTTTTCCATAAAATAAGATAACATTGTTATCTCATCATAGTTGCTGCTCTGATAGGAGTGTTAGGAACAGAAAAAACCCCAGAAGCTGGAAGAAAAAAACCATGACAGAATTAATTAGATTATATGCTTTGAAAATTATGCATATTATGATCCATCAAAAGCGGGATACAAATAAGAACAGAAAAATAAGTGGACAATTACCCCTAAAGAAGCATGATGAAGAAGAGAAATTAATTATTCAGTTGGAACTCTCTATGAGATGCTTCTGCCTATATTTCTGGTAACTATAACAAAATGAGGAGGAATGACAATTAATGCTGTGCTGGCAATAATTTTTAATCCTGCTTTGGATTCTCTAGCATTCACTGGTATAAAGCTTTTCAGACAGTATTTTGCCTGTTCAAATAACTACAAGTAAAAATATTACTTCAAGTAAATTCAAGATTCTGGAGAATATTATATTTTTAAATATTTATCAAAGTCTTGCCACTTCTTTGCATAGCAGAAGAATAACAAATGTCTCTATGGCATACACATTTCAAAAAATACCACTGAGATATTCTGGTTAGCTTTTAGCAGGGCCTGATTGTTTGTGTTTACAATTTCTTCTAACTTATGAACCACTCTATGTTCATGGTTTAGGTACACTCAGAAGGAAGGATTTACTTTAGGCAGTACCTGCTTCCTCAGATTTAAGTACAGTATATTTTCATCTGGTGAAAAACCTAAACAAGGTCATATGGCTCCAGTTTCAAGAATATGAAATACAGATTTGTGCATGATAATCTAGTTTGCCACTAGGATTGCCTTCATAATTACTCACCTATTAACTCTGTAAAGCAAAAACATAAGGAACGTGGTAATGTCAAGGTTCTGTGTTTATCTGGTGTACCAGATCACTCCAGCCCTATGACAACTACTTAAATATATGACAAGTTCAGTCAAGCAACAATAGCAACAAACACTCTGGTTATGGACACGCAGGCAAAGCATTACATCAAGAGCTCTACTGTTCAAATATGTATTTTTAGGTGACCAGAGCTGCATTGTCAGACATCAGTGAAGAGGCAGGAAAAATGAATTCATGGGACAAACATATGCTTTCTTGCACTGGCCTTTTGCCACCATTCCTCTGAGCTCTAATGGCTTTCAAGGAGACAGTGCAAAGACTTCCTCCGAACAGAGCTGGAGAAAGAAGTTATCTGTTAGATCCAGATGACTTTTATTTTTTTACCGAAAGAAATATGACAAAGAAGCTATATATTTTATATTTTGTGTTAAAAGTCTAGTCAAAAATCTTGGAGTGTAACTAAGTAGAAAACTTGTTCTCCATGTATTTTTAAACCTTTTGATTTCATTTCTACTGGAAATAGGCTGAACCTATTATTCTGCCTGAGACCTACCTCCATGTAAATTCTGTCATGGGTACTTAATGACTTTTGCAGCATGTGCTTCTCAAATGGGAATAGTTTCACTGCATGAGCAGTAAGTTTTACACAGGGAACAAACATAAAGCTGCCTTTTAAAAGCAATGCACCAGGAAGTAAATATTAGAGCCAAGAGGAGCTCCAATTACACAGAGGAAAAGCAGGTGTATCAGTCAATACATTGCATGTATGTAGCAGCCCTTGAGTCAGCCAGGCCAAAAAGCATTCAAGAAGTTGGCTTTTCTGGCTTTAGAGTCAAGATTTACCATGGAGATGGCACCTGCTCCTATTCTGCAGTAGAAAGTTGCTATATAGTCTATTTGATTTGCAGCAACAATATTTACCAAAAGACGGGGCAGTCTTTAGGGAAGAATTTCAAGAAACCTATCTGAGCTGTCTCCACAGCTCAGGAAAGTACACTGCCCAGACTCTGAATGAGACTGACAAACACATACATCATGAGCAACTGAGGCACTGGAAATTCATGTAAAAGTGGACAATCAGGGGAAAAGGATTTTCTGCAATGACTTCAGGCAGAATTTGATTGTGTTTGTCTTTGTACATGCAGGTGAGAAGTGGGGGAATAACAAGGAAAAAAGGAAAGAAACGTTCCTGCCCAGAGACTGATGAGATCTTTACACATATTTCCAGGAGACAGAAGAGCTCTTACAATCTTTTCATGACCCCAGGATTATTCCATAGAAGAATCTTTAATGCTTTCTGGAACAACAACAACAAAAAAAAAACCAGTTAAAGCTGACAACATAGTTTATAAGTGCCACACATCCTAAGTAAAATCATCTCAGGTTCAAATCCAAATACTTACATTAGTGTCTCATGCTTCACAACACTCTCCCATAAGGGAACAAATCCAGTTACCCAGCATATGCTTTTCTTTGCTCCTGCAAGGATACTTCAGACTACTCAGCTACCTGAAGTAGTCTGCTTTCCCAAAGTCCCTGTCTGCACTCCAGGGTTTTATGTAGTATATACCAATATTTCAGACCCTAGGCAGTGTAGGCTATCTCACTGAATGTGTTTACAGTAAAGGATACTTAGTTCTGGAGCACAGTTGGCAAAGGAAGAGTGAGTGACAACTTTCCTGCAGCAGCTTTGGCCTAAATGGTAAACTCCAGCCATGCTCTCTAGGCTTTCCTCATGAATCTTCCAGGTCATCTCTCCCTGATAATCACCTTCAGTCCTTCCTTGGTTAAAAGTACTGGGAACACTTAGAATTAAGCTCTAAAGGCACATTCAATATGGGAGATTTTTCCCTGTGCTAACCAGAACTGCGTATAGACTACACATATGTTGTTTTGAACAGACACAGTAGAAGTTTTAATTTATATTCATATTTCATATCTGAGTACTGCAGTTATCAGTTTAAGTGACAGAAGTCAGAGTTGGCAGCTCTATGTTATACAATACTAGTAGCAGTGCTGTATTTATGCTGCAGAAGGTTGTAGCACCTGCATTAAATTCCGAAGTAGAAAAGACAATTCATAACATTTAACTGTTTGTAGTTCATTTTCCTATATGATAATAATTTAGGTGGACTGTACATCTATTACAATCTCAACTGCTTGATCACAAGAAGGCTAAGCTATAGAGAATATTAAAAATCTTCCCTTGCACACACAAGAAAAAAACATAAAATAAGCCTGTTTTAAGGTAATAAATGAATGCTTACATTAGATTAGTAAAATATTGATTACTATTAGCATAAAGTCAGCAATATCTTTCAAAATGTATATGTAGTCATCACACAAATTTTTTTCTGAAATTTTTGATAATGCAAAGACAATACTATTAACTATATATAATTTAAACTGACTTCACTTAAAGACTTCACTTAAAGACAACAGGTTCACAAATAAAGTCTATGTTTCCTTTCTTTTACAATTACTTTGACTAAAGTTATAATTATAGATGACTAAGGAAAAAGGGTGCTCATATTCGGTCAGAGCCAAGTCATTACACTATGATAAACATGTGAGTGGTATCAGTATATTTCTGTCATATAAAACCCAGCTGTGTTGAGGAAAGAGAGACTGGACGTTATTTTAGCCTCATGGAGCAACTACAGGAAAATTTAATTCCTTCAGGATACTTTAAAGCACAATCTTTATCCTCCACATTTCCTTCCTGCCTGCTTTTTCCCAGAACTCTGGGAAGGGCTGATGTCACATCTGAGCTGGCTAATATCATGATACAACTCTTTTAGATTTCTTACAGACTCTTCTTAATCCTTTTCCTCTACCATCTCTTTCTGCATTTGCTGACAGAAAACATTTGCATTCACTTTCAAATGGATGCTGGGAAAGCTGGCAAGTCCCTTCCCAATGACTTTCTCTGTGGAAACAGTGTCAACAGCATAGATCTCATGTATTAAAAAAAAATAAAAAAATGGAATTGAACAGTGCTGGATCATGTATGCTGCTTCTTTAAATATTCTCACCCAGCTTAATATTAGTATTCTTGACTATGAAATATTTTTCTTTGTATGCATTACCTTGATTCTCAGCAAATTAGCAAGTAAGGTCATTAATATCTACCTGTGATTCACCCCAGGCAATCAGAATTGAGTTCTCATATATAATTATATCCAGCAAATATATTTATCTGTTGTGTGCCTTGGATGGCTGCAACTCAGCCTTTAATGTTGTATCTCCTCTAGCAGACTCTCTCATAACTGCCAAAGTGAAATTAGTTGGAGCAGTGAACAAGAAAATATTAAGCAGATAAGTAAGCTCTTGGCTTGTGTTAACAGATATAATTTATGGCACTACAAAATGTCCTCTGCTGAAGATTTCTCCTCCAGAAACTAAGATAATTGGAGGAAAAAATTCATGAGTTTTAAATTTTATTGTCCTTCAATGTCCTTTCTCCAATTTCTTCTTTCTAGGATCCTGAGCTTGGTGTCCAAATGCTGTGTAACACTCATTTTCAGAACCCAGTTTGACACTTTGCTTTGTTTACACATTTCCACCCAAGGAATCTTGCCTGTGTAAGCCGAGTGAATGCTTATTTTACACAGGCCACACTGCATTGGCTTGGCTATCTAGTGATGGAACAGTTCCTCAGGTTGCCTGGACAGCTGGTGGATGTCTCACAGAATCACAGGGAACTGGAAGGGACCCACAAGGATCATTGATTTCAACTGCTGGCCCTGTACAGGACACCCCAAGAGTCACATCATGTGCCTGAGAGCATTGTCCAAGCACTCCTTGAACTCTGTCAGGCTTGGTGCTGTGACCACTGCCCTGTTCCAGCGCCCAAAACCCCTCTGGGTGAAGAACCTTTTCCTAATATCAAACCTAAATCTCCCCTGGCACAACTGCAGGCCAGTCTCTCAGGTCCTGTCACTGCTCACTCACCACTGAGGAGAGATCCGTGTCTGCCCCTCCTTTGGGAATTCTCTAATAGTTTGTCTTTCTCATATTGTGGCACTCAAAACTCCCCCCAGCACTTCAGGTGCAGCCACCTCAGTGCAGAGCAGAACAGGACACTGTGACAGACAGTATTGAAAGCTTTACTGAACTGCATTAATACCACATCAGCTGGCTTCCCTTGATCACCTAGGTGGGTTACCTTGTCAGAAAAAGAAATAAGATTTGATAAGCAGGACTTTCCTCTCATGAAGTCATACAGGCTGTGACCAATGAGTTCTTTGTCTTTCAGATGTCTTTCAGTATCTTCCCGGATGATTTTTGCATGATTTAACTGGGCACTGAACTCAGACTGACAGAACTGGAGTTTTCAGGGTCCTCCTTCTTTCCCGTCTTGAAAATCAGGACAATGGTTGCAAGCTTCCGGTCAGCTGGGACCTCTCTGGATTCCCAAGACCACTCAAAAATCATCAAGAGAGGTTTAGCAATGATATCAGCTAGGTCTTCAAGGATCCATGGATTAATCCCATTAGACCCCATAGATTTGTAATGATCCAGCCAGAGCCGCAGATCTTACATGGTTTCAGGGTCAGCTGGGAGTTGATCATTCTCACAGTCATGGTCCTCCAGCTCAGGCCACTGAGACCCCCTTGTTCTGCCATCAGTGCCTCAGACAGAGGCAAAGAATGTGTTAAACACCTCTGCCTTGTCCATGTCCCTGTTTGTGATGGGACCATACTCACCCAGTAACAATTTTTACACTGCCTTTTGCCATTCAACTCCAGCTGAGCTTTGACTGCATGAATTTTGTCCCTAGAGTGCTGAGCAGCATCTCTGTATTATTCCCATGTCACCTGACCTTGCTTCCACTGGGCAGACACCTTCCTTTATTGCCTTGTTTCCAAGAGAAGATCCCTGCTCAGCCAAGATGGCCTTGTGCCTCACCTCCTTGACTTTTGATATTGGGAATTTCCTACTCCTGTGCCCTAAGGAGGTAAAGTCTAAAAAGTGATCAGCACTAGCAGACCCCAGAATCTGCAGAAACTTCTTCCCAGGAGGACTTTACTTATTAATCCCCTGAGTAGCCTGAAGTCTGCTCTCCTCATGTCCAGAGTTGAGGTTTTGCTGGCACTTTTCCTTCTGTCAACACAGATTTTAATCTCTTTATTGTTGTTGGGGACAAGATGGCCCCTGTCTCCACTTTGTTCACAAATCCACCCTGTTGACAAGCAGCAGATCAAAGACAGTATCTTCCTGAGTCAGCTCCCTGAGGACTTGTTCCATAAATAAAGCTGTCATTCAGGTTTTTTGGAACCTTTTGGCTCAGTTTGTATCAGCTGTGTGATACTCCTAGTTGATTTCTGGCAAGTTGAATTCCCCCAGAAGGACAAAGGCCTTTAAGATGGAAACATCTTTTACTTCCTCAAGGAATAATTCATCAGTGCCATTGTTCTGGCCAGGAGGTCTATAGCAGACTCCCCTGATGACATCCAGATTATTCCTTTGCACCTTGATTTGTACCCAGAGGTTCTCAACAGTGCCATTGCCACCTGTGAGCTCCATACATTCTACCTCTTCCATTACACACAGTGCCCACCTCTGTGCCTCTTCTGCCCTGCCTGTCCTTCCTGAAGAGCCTTTAGCCATCCAACAGGGCACTCAGTCACAGGACTCATCCCACCAGATTTCACTTATGTCAAATCTCTGGGAGGAGGCCAAAGCCAGCAGCTCCTCTTCTTTGTTCCTCCCCTGCATGATTAGTGTAGAAACATTTTCACATGTGGTACTTTGTAGCCAAAACACGATGAAGCAAATTGAGGGTGCCTGTTACAGCTCGTTTCCTCAAGATTTGGCACACCATCCCATTGCTCATCACTGGCAAGCCTGGTTTTGTTCCTTTCCCCCATCAAAGGTAGTTTACAGTTCCGTGAATGAGCCCTTCTAGCTCCTGTACTAGTGTCATATATTTTAAAAAGGCAATGATTTTCCACTTTTTAGACTAAGCTTTTAAGCTTTTTTGGACATTAAAAAATTTGCACTGCTTCCTCATGCTACTTGATCCTTCTTTGGTCAGAGAGTCTTCCAGGCCAGAAATAATTTTTGGATAAGATTTGTTAGAATCTTAATCACCAGCGTCAATCGCTGTGAAGATGCCTTTGGCATAATTGGTCCCTTGACTTTTCATATGCCTCGGTTCCCTTGGTTTGCTTGTTATGCAGAGATTATTCCCTTAACAAGGTGAGTTAAAAAGCATATGGCATTCTGCTTTTGAACTAGTTCAAGGATTACTTCAGATAGGCAGCTGAATTAATTTCAGGTCTATAAAAGTCAATAGTTTTTCCACTAGTTTCCATGAGCTCCATTAGCATGTCTTTGCTAATGAACAGTATCTTTTGAAATGGACTCAGGACTTGTTTTCTTTTACTTCTAATCAGCACTGCAGAATAATTTTACAGAACTCATGTTCTTCATATTGTTTTCCTTAGAAACCAGAGAGATCTCTTTCACAAGGGATTCATATCTAACTCATTCTGTGGCTTTATATGAGTTAGCTTCTGCATAGAAATTCCCAAATGCACAGAAAGGAAAATAACCATTTCCCACAGCCTCCCATTATATTTGAGTCAATCTCAATATCCAACTTGTTTACATTATTTCAAATTAAACACTTGCTAAACCAAAGCCTAATCTCCAACACAATTTTAATGTACCTGCCAACATTCACTGCATTTTAGCTACACAATAAATGCTTTTATCTTGAAAATATACCCTCAAAACAGTCAAGTCTCATGGCAATTAAGATCATCAATAGTACTATTCATACCTTTCTGTTGCCATATTTCTTTCAAATACTCATGCTGCTCTCTTCTTCAGAATATTCCCCAGTATTTATTTTAGAACATTTTCCTATTTCTTATCCAGAGTTCTTTATTATGAGTTTATTAAAAGATCAATATTAGTACTGTGGCACCACATCACATTTTAAATACACACTGAGGCAGCTTTCTAACTTTCCTTTCCTACTACAGTTTCTTTCAAGTTTGGTGATGAAAAGGCCTAAGTAGCAACTCTTCCTCCATCCCATTCTATGCAGCCAGGTGGGAAATCAAAGGAAGTGGGCATCTGTGCCACTTGCATCTTTGAACTCTTTGCAAAGTTAATATTTCACTTGAAATTCTTATTCATAGATGTTTCATGCCACACTATTTTCTCAAGAGTCAAGAGTTCCTGGGATTTTGAGCATTTCTATGCCCTGTGACCAATCTGGCAGTGTTTCTCAGCTCTTCTTTCCAATAGCTATCTTGCTGTAGCTAAATGGAATCAGAAAGGAATCTCAACACAGAAACTTGCTGCTCATGGAAAATCAATGGCATTAAACTCCAAACTGGGAAAATACATTAACACATCATCCAAGGATATACTGGCTGGGTTTCCACTTTTCTTCATATGTTTTAACTGTCCAGTTTAGCAGCAACCTAATACCTAAGTACCTTTCTGCTATTTCTCCCCTTGCAGTTGATGTGGTGTCTCATTTCCCCTTTGTGAGTAATTACTGTTCTAGTGAATCTTAGTTAGGAGATTGATTTTTCACAAATGTATTAGTAAATGTTTTCTGGGTTTATGAATTCCTTACTCAAAGTTAAATGTGCACAGGGAGTTTTGCCAGCACAATACTTGCTAAAAGATTACTCCATCTTTTGAATCAACCACTAACAAAGAACTGAACTGTGGCATGGCATAACAGCCTTTTGGAAGAGAATATTTTTCACACACCCACGTATGCACATGAGCTCTAATCCAAGCAGTTCCCCCTCCTGTCACCATAATTTCTTTACAGACGTGAAGACAATTTCTTTTTATTTAACACTGCTCTTTTCTGAGGGGTTTTTAATTAAGCTTTCTGTTAAGTTTTTGTAAAGCACTGAATCAAATCAATAGTTAAGTCCAGATTGCACTGACTGCCATCACTCCTTTCATTTCTCACAGCTGACCACATTCATCCAGTATCTTCATATATTCTTTATGCACTCATTCTTCATACACTGATGTCAGTTATTTTTTTTAGTTCTGTTAACTTTGACAAACTCATCTTCTTATTGTCTTTTGTGCCTTAAGGGAAGGTAAGTACACTGTTTATTAAATTTTTTTTCCTCTTAATTTCCTCATCATAATTAATTTAATAACTTTAAAAATGCCAATCTTGCCTAGTCCATGCTATCTTTATTCTTTTTCAGTTATCAATTTATTTTCTTGATTTAAACACTGATTCTTGTCCTTGCAGCTTGACCTACACAGATAATTCTCTGTTTTCCATACTTACTTTCTTCCCTTGACTTTCCTCTGGCCACAGACCCTGATAGTTCCCTCCTGGCTGAGCTTCAGATCTGAGCCTTTGATTCTGCCCCTTTGTAAGCCTCTTCTTGCCCCTTTGTAAGCCTCTCAGGCTTCCCAGCCTGTGTCTGAATCAGCCACAGTATCTAAAGGTGTATAACACGGTAAAACTTTTGAATCATTTCTCACTGCAAAGGAAACCAGGAAATCAATTACAGAGGAACAGGCAAAATAGCATGCACACCATTTTCTCGGAAACACTCAGCCAAAATAGTTCAATACAACCATTATGAGACAGGACATAAATCACATTCTAGCCCAAAATATACTTACCAGGAAAACACTTAGTGCCTGTTTTTCAACCTTAAGTGTATCTCAACACTTCTTGGAAAAGAGAGTATCTTTAAAAAGCTTAATTAACAGCACATTTTAACTCCCTGTAAGGCTGTTTTTCCATCCATTAAACAATGCTGAAGTAGTCTGAAACATAAAAAATTTGAAAGGTAGAGATGATCAGCTCTATTCCACATGGATAATCCTTTTTTTATTTCTTACATTGATCAAGAATTTTTAATATGAGACAGGGAATTTTTTTACAATAGAAAACCATGAACACTTCAGAATATATAATTTTAACAAGTCAAAAGACTTAGGTAATTAAAAGATAGGCTAAAAAGATTCTTATATTCATTTGCTCATAAAGAATTGAAACCCAAGTAATTTCATGCAATTTTTTAGAACACTGCCTGGTTTTGTTTTCCAGCTTGCATCCTGGCAACAAGAAACACACCTTCATTTACTTAACAGCTATTGTTGATCATTAGGGACTTTGCACAATGGTTTGGGGTTTGGTGGGGTTTTTCTAACTGTTCATTGAATAAGTTTCTTAAAAGACTGTTCAATTAAATGACAGCTTTATCAACAAAGAGTAGGCTTAATATTGTTACTGAATGCAAGAATACGGTTGTGTATGAAGCCATTCTCAATAATCATTAATTTATGTAAATTTGAGCCCTTGGGGAAAGAATATTAAGGAAAATTGCTTTTAAAAGAAATGCCTTAAAGATCAGATGTCAACATAAGTTGAAGAGTCTGACATGAGTTATCAAAGTTTAGTTCTAGCAGCTGCAGTAATTTGAAGAGATAAAGACTGGGTCCTTGCAAATAGAAACCTTTCTATTCTTTACTTCCTAACAGCCATGGATTTCACAACAGGCAGCAAGATTTTAAGTGTGAGTTACCCAGAAAGGGTCTAGCAGGATTATGATAAACAAGTAATCAATTTTTTGATCACACTCTTGATTTTTCCTCCTTATCTAGTATTTGTTTTTTTACAATAACCACTAGAAAAAGAAAAAAGAAAAAAAATAGAGAAGCTAAGTTACCCTCGCTGCTTCACAGCAAGTTCTACACTTGCAGGAAGTGGGACAGCTTACTTTGGCACTGCCAGACACCCACATTTTAGGACAGGTGTCAGCAGCTTCTAATTTTTGTGAAATTCTGCTAAATTTTTCAGTTTCTGTGGGCAGAAAGTATCTCAAAATAATGTTACATTTTCCTGTTGAAATGTAATTAAAAATCTGTTGTCCCTCAGTAACACTGATGTTGTCAAAACTGAATGTTATCTAATAACAGAGTTATCTGTTAAGTTCATGAAT
>VZRX01005770.1:36400-64590 GCA_013398075.1 Notiomystis cincta | reverse complement strand
CCCACAGTGCAGCTGCCCAGCTGTGCTGCCCTCCTGCCCCACCACTCACTGTAGATGCTGAGCTCGGTGCCCACGCCGTAGCTGCCAGCTGTGACCTGGCACACAAATGTCCTGGTGTCCTGCAGTGTCACTGTGCTGATGGACAGGGCCTTGTCCTCCCCCACCCACAGCCCTCCTTGTAGCCTGTGTCATCCCCAGGACCCCGCCGGCTGTGATGTGGTACAGCCTCACCTGCTTGTTGCTGTGAGGTGAGGGGCAAGGTGAGGGGCCAGGCTGGGCTGGGGAGCCTGGCAGGAAGCCCTGGGCTGGTTGCCACCCCAGCCCACGAGCCAGAGCTGCTCTCCCAGGCCCACACTCACATAGAACCAGTCGATGTAAGCACAGGCAGCATCTTCAGGGATGTAGAAATTGCACTCGATCCTGGCTGTGGCCCCAGTCTCCACTTCCACCACAGCTGGCATGGAGATCTCCAGCTTGCTGGCTGCAGCTGTGGGGCAGAATTTGCTGTTAGGGGCAGGAAGAATGGGGAAGAATTGTCTGAGCATGAACTGTCCACCTTTCCATCCCCCAGCAGCTGTGGGGCAGAGCCATGTCCTGTGCCAGTGTCCCCTAGACACCGTGTCCCAGTCCAGCAGTGACAGCCAGGAGGTGCCACACTGCCTTCAGCATCCACAGAGAGCCCAGGGGCTCAAGCCACTGATCCTGTTCCCAAAGAGAGGCCAAGACATGTCATGGCCACACCAGCTGTGTCCCCAGGACACCGTTGGGAGGCAGCACGTCCCTGACCACCACGGCACAGCCAGGACTCCCAGGACACTCCACAAGCTGTGACCCTGCTGCCCCAGCAGGAGCCCAGCAGTCAAAGCATCCACCCCTGCAGCATTCCCAAGGTCCCCTCGCTGCTGCTCTGCTCCCTGCCCAGCTCTGCCCACCCGTGGCACAGGGCCCACACCCCTGTGAGTGGAGCTTGCCCATCCCGGCACTGACCTTCCTCCCAGCCCAGCCACCTGCAGCAGTAATGGATCTCCTGGCCCTGCTCCAGAGAGGATGGGAAAGTAATGGCTTTTGATCCGGGACAAGGAATGAAGCAGCTTCCCGAGGGATTGGGACAGAGCAGCCCCAGCTGGGCAGAGCAGAGACAGGGTGGCATCACAGCAGGGCTGGGAGTGTCACTGCCACCATCCCTGCCAAAGCAAAGGGGGGCCTGCACGCCCTGGGCTGGCACATGGCCCTGCAGAGGGGACAACAGCCTGTCCCCAGGCAGCAGAGCCAGCCCAGGCTGGGCACAGAAGGCTTGGAGGAAGCCTTTGCATGAACATCTCCCTTGATAGCACCCACTTGGTCACAGCCACCGCCGAGGTGACTTCAAAGGGCAGTGCTGTGCCCAACAAAATGCCCTGTTTGGAGTGGTGTGTGGTGGCACAGTGCCAAAATGCAGCCAGGAGCCCCTCTGCCACAGCAGAGGCCCCGACTCAGAGGACCAGCCACCTCAGAATATCCCAACACACAAGTTTTGGCCCTTGCCCATCCCCTCAGTTGGCACTAAGCAAAGAGGGATGAGCAAAACAAAGCAAAGCAAAGAAGGTGCTGGAAAAACAGATGGAAGTCCCAGGGATAAGCACACACCACCCAGCATGGCCTCAGACAGTTCCAGGGATCCAGGGCCAGCCACAGCTTCTCCCCATCCTCACAGGGAAGAGTTTCTCCCTAATTAATATCCCATCTCACCCTGCCCTCTGACAATGTGAAGCTGTTCCCTTTTGTCCTGCCACTCTGTTCCCATCTCCAAAATCCCTCAGAGAGCTGGGATTCAGGCAGGTGGGAGGTAGGAAACTCACCTCATCTTGCAACTGCAGCAGAAAACTTCATCAGCACTTTTCCAGGCTGCAACTCCTGCTCTCCCTTCCCATTGCCATGCTCAGAACATGGGAAAGCTTTTGGGGGTGAAGCCTCCAGCTTTTTCCTGGTGCTGCCAAGCCTCACTCAGTATCCAGAAGAGGTGAAGCCTGGATTGATGCCATCTGGTGCCAGGCCCAGCATCCCGCGTGGCTGGTGGCAGCTGTGGCACCGCCAGCCTGGCACCCACCAAGAGGGACCCCAAAACATCTGGCAGAGGCCGTTCTGCCCCCAGGCCGTGCCAGCTGTGCCGGTAACCGGTTTCGTAGCCCCATCCAGTGTCTGCCAGGCGAACTGCACCGCTGGCTCCCGAGGCGGGCAGCGTTTGGCCCAGGGTGGCTCGCGGAGCTTTGGCTCCCGAAGCCGTCTAAGTCGGGAAGTGGCTGGAAAACCCACCCGGTTGATGTGCTCCACCTGCTCTCCCGCTGGGAAAACCACAGGTGTGAAGGGGGGTTTAGGGCAGGGCCATCACCCCCTGTGTCCCTTGGTACCCGCTGGCAATGGTGGATAAATAGTGAAGATGAGTGTGCCAAAGGCTGTTTGGGGGTTGATGTGGGAAGGGAAGCCCTTCCCAAGGTGAGGGAGCTGTGTCGGGATTCCACAGGAATGCCCAGAAGCGAGGAGCTGTGCCCAGCTGGCTGCAGGGCTCCCCTCTCTAGATTCTCTGATGTCTAACACATGGTGGCTCAGCCTCGCCTCGGTGCTTTGGGGCTCTCTCCACTAAATGCTGCTGAGTTTCCTCGGGATTGCAGGAAGGAGAACTGTTGAAATCCCCTTATTCCTCCCTCCAGACATGGAACATCTCCAGATGTTTCCTCTTGCCCCGTGGGATGTGTCCAAGAAAACCCAGGGGACTCTTTGCTCTCCTTCCACTGGGACTGGGGCATGTTCAGCTTTTATGTCTCTAAACACAGAGAGATGAATCCCACCACTAAAGCATTTGATTTTATCCTTCTCCGAATGATTTACAATTGAAATTGGAAGATTCCCATGGAGAAACATAACTTTGATTTGTTTTAATTTATTTTTTTCCCCCTTTGCAGGAGTCTGAGCTTCCCAAATCTGTTTTACTGCAGCAGAGGGAAGCTGCTGGGAAGGGCTGTGCCGTGGCTCCTTTCGGAAGGGCTCGAAGGCAAGGCTGAGTCACTGAGACAGAGCTGCAGAGAGGGGCTGGACAGTAATAAAACACATCTGTCCTCTGTGGCCACATCCCAGATGTGAGTCACATCCTCTCCTTCCTCACTTCCAACTCCAGGCCATGTTTGGACAAGGTCACTGCAGCTCCTTGTCCAGCCGGGAGACGCAGGGGGTGTCTTGGCTGAGCCGGTTTTTTCCCTGCTGGTTTCCCCGAAGGACTTTGAGCTCATCTGCCAGCAGTCCTTGCTGTGGGCTCAGCCAAACTTGCCCTTCCGCAGACCAAGCAGGATGGGCAGCTCTGTAAAAGCTGGATAAGCTGGAAAATCCCAGAAAATCAGCATGCTTTCTCTCCCTCTGGAGCTGGTTAGGTATGGAGCTCAGGGATGGAGCAGGATGCAGGACTGAGGGGGCCAAACCCACCAGGCAGTTCCTGGTGCTATTTCTGACAGTGCTGCAGAAGCTTTTTGTAGTTTTATTCCAGCCCTAAGGCTTTTCCATGCGTTGTGGCTTCCCAAGGAAGAGGAGGAATGCTGAGCCAGTTGGCTTGAGACCAGCAGGCTCTGGAGACCCCACCAGCAAGAAATCCCAGCCCTGATCCTGGAAAGCTCTTGTAAAAGGTGAAAGCCTTGTGTGTGTCCTTGCTGGGAATGGAGGCTGAAGGGAGATTTTCCTCCTCCTTTTCCAGCTGGGATGGAGGCAGGTGTGTTTTCCCCTGGAGCACGCTGTCTTTATCTGGCAGCCGATCTGCTCAGCTGCATCCCCAAGCTTGTGCTTTATGAGCCATTTCTGCACTTTCTCCATGAAATGGGACATTTTTGGCTGCAACCCTGGGATAGAAACCCTGTGGGGCCAGGTGGGACACGAATTCTCTTGTATCACCTCTGCTCAAGGTCACCTTGTCCAGCCTTTAGCTTTTAATCGAGGATAAACACCTTTCCTTCTCCCTGGGGATTGGAAATTCAGGGTATGAGCAGCCTTTTCAGCAAGAAACCCAGGGATGAGGCTCAAAAAAAGGAAAAGATTGATGTCCTCAGGGGATTGCTGTGGGGCTGGCAGCCAGCAAAGCCACTTCCTCGCCGAAGGGAGGCAAAATTGAGCAGTTTTCCTTGGCTGGCCTCTCCTGCCGCTGCGTGTGCCGCTTCCAGGCAGGATGCTCGGGGACAAGAGGGGACAGCAGGGCCACTGCTTGCTTCCCGCAGGCTCCCAGCTCTGCTGTCACTCAGGCCGTGCTGGAGGTGGGTCTGAAATGACCTTTCCCTGCTGCAACCCCGTGGGTTGTTGCTTTTGCCTGTGGGTTTTGGCACCCAGCCCCTCCATCCCTCACAGAGGGGATGGCTGCTCAAAGAGGAGCCGGTCCCTGGAGCAGACGAGGAAAAGGATGCTGGAACTGCTTAGCTGGGAGGTCAGATTTCCCAAGATGGCACTGTGGTGGCTTTTTTGAAGCTGTCATTGCCAGCAGAAGGGAAAAAAAACAACCCTCCTGGATAACGTGGGTCTGCAACAGGGCAAATATTTGACGTGCTGAATAAATGAGCAGCAGGGAGACGTCAGGGAGAGCAGGGAGCTCTGACTCATGTTCCCACAGCGCTCCAGACACCTTCCCGGCAGGCAGCTGCCAAATGTCCCTGTCCCTGGAGCATGGCAAGCAGAGGAGAGCGTTCCCACAGCTCTGCTGGCAGCCAGGGATCTTTGTAGATCTCCAGGGGTGCCGTGGATACCCCCAGGTGGGCTGAGACAGCCCCAGGAGCGATGGAGAGGCAGCAGCAAGGGGATGCCTGGGAATGGGATTCTGGGTTGAGCCTGCTGGTTTGCCCCCCCTTCCCCTCCCTTTCTGGGGGATGCTGAGTGTGATCCAGCCCTATTCCCCCTTAGGATGCTCCTGTTGGACAAACAGCCTGGGGATGCTGCAGCCATCTCACTGTCAGTGTGATGGGCTTCACCTCCTGGCTCTGACACAGGTTTGGGGTGAAAATAGAGGGCAATTTCCTCCCTCCCAACATGCAATTTAAGCGTGTGGTGAAGCAGCAGCGTTTCTCTGGCTGGAAAGCTGCTCGGTGTGAGCGTTTGAGCAGAGCTCTGTGGTTTTCCTGCCTGTCCGCCTGCAGCTGCAGGGGAAAAGCGGAAGATCTCGGCTGAACTCTCGTTTCCCATCAGGGCAGCGCTTGTGCACAGCGGGGAGGGCCAACCTGCAATTCAATCTTCAGCTCTGGGGACAATACAGCCTGTGTCCTGCTGCCGACAGCCATCCTGTGCAGGGACAGGCTGTCCCAGCCTCGTGCTCGCGCTGGTGGCACCGGTGCCTGGAGGGACAGCTTGTGCCCCTGAGGACACGGAGTATTTTGCGATGTGAGTCGGCTTTGCTGCCTGTGTGCGACTGGGAAACGCTCTCTTCCCCACCGGCTGTGTCCTGAGGTTTGTGGATATGAAAGTCCACATGCCTCTTTCTTCTTTTTAATTGCTATAATTTGTCTGGCTCTTACCCGTGGTCAGAAGCAAGGCTTGGCTCTGAGTTGCCTCCGTGGATTTATTTTGGTTTCGATGCTGTGCAAAAGACCAAACCATCCCAGCCCCTCGCGTGGTGCCCTGGGTGTGCATCCCGTGCCCGGGTAATTTTCCTCGCTGGAGTAATTTCCTTGCCCCCAGTGGGACTTCTCTTGTGAATAAAGCTATGCGGGATAAGAGGCTGAAAACCACAGCCTGGGAAATTTATGCAGAGGAGGGAAGGAGGGAGATTGTTCCTAGCAGGCGAGCGGCGGCGCTGATTGCTGTTCTCATGGCAGGCGGACGGGGCTGGGGCTCATTAGCAGGCGGCGGGAGGCAGGGCAGGGTTCGCGAGCTCACAAATTGCCTCGGAGCAGAGGTTGGTGCCTCCTGCCCTGGATGCCGTGGGGATGGGTGCCCAGGAGGCTGGGGTCGGGCTGGGAGCGCTTCCCTGTGCCGCTGCCAGGCGTGGGGTGCTCGCTCCTGCCCCCGTCTTCCAACAGCCTGGAGCCCGTGACCCCGTTTCCTCTCCTGAGCAGGAAAGGAACCTGGATGCGCTGCTGTTCCGCAGCTCGCTGGCAGCGAGTCGGGGTCTCTCTGTTTGCGGTGTCCGGGGTGAGGTGAAGACAAGGGCTTGAGATCAGGAAAGGGAGTAGTTGAGAAAAATAGAGTGTCCCAAGCAGATAGACGTGAAATTTGAAGTATCACGAGCAGGAAATGGTAAAAGCTGATGGTTTTTCATGGTGAGAGTGCCAGGAACAGCCTGGGCTGAGCAGAGGGTACGGAGCAGAGGAAAGGTTGAGCTGTCGTGGGACACATCCCCTGGGACACGTTCCCTGGTCCTTTCCCTGCAGACACAAGCGATATCCCCATCCCTGTGGCACTTCCCAGGAGCAGCTCCCACACCCAGGCTCCTCCTGCACCCATCCCTGTGGACCGGACACCCCCAGCCCCCACTGTCACACCGAGCCCCGGCAGAGCCAGCGAGCTGCGTGTCCCCACGCCGGCACTGCCACCCCAGGTGGCCTTGTTTTCCTCGGCAAAGGCGGATGGGAGCCACCATCTTCTGAGCAAAGAGCATTTTTAATCTCCTGCTCCCGCTCCGTGCAATTAACTTGATTCCCTCCCCTCGTTTCCTGCAGAGGTTTAATTAAAATGCATTGTTCGCCTCGCCAATTATTTGCTCTGTCCCCCGGATAACCTCTGTGCAGCGGCTGCTTCTTGGGGCTTTTTTTTTTTTCTTTCTTTCTCTTTCTTTTCCCCCCTTGTTGTTATTGAGGTTTGTCTCCGCTCCCCCCTCGGCAGCTCCAGCAGCGTTTACCTGCCCGGGAGAGCGGGATGGGGGAATTATGGAAGCGCGGCAGCCCTGCACGCACAGGGGCGAGCGGGGGCCGCCGCATCCCTGCGGAGCCGGGCGGGGGGAGCGCACGGAGCTCCGTGCCCCCGAGCAGCTGAAACAACAAGACCTTGTTGACTCGCTTTGAGTTCCCGGCACTCGGCAGCTGCTGCTCCAGCAGGTGATAATTGAAACCGGGAGCGAACCTGGATGGCGGCGGGGGTTGAGATGTAGTTCAGCCTTCAGCCCCCTCCCTCCTGGCCCTGCTGCCGCCGTGCAGCGATGCTGCTGCCACCGGGGTTTGCCCAGGGTGGAGACCCTGGGGGCGGTGGGTGACGCTCCCCAAGGAGAGGGGTGGTGGGGCAGGGAATGAGCGGCTGCAGCTCCGCAAGGTCATCCCTGGAGGAGCCGTTTGGGAGAAGGGGTGTTCAGCGCTTTCTAAAAATAACCCCGTAGCAGGACCGAAATAACAAGCTGCTCTCGAGCAGTGCTGGGCTTGAAGCCGGGCCAAGGCAGCTGCTGCCGGGCCGGCGGCGGCCCCTCGGGGTGCGTCGTGCAGCTGGACCTGGCGGGGCCGCCACGGGAGTCCCCCGCACCGGCCGGGGGCGAGCATCGCATGCGGGACGGCTCGGAGAGATGCTGATGCTCATCCCGAAAGTGGGGGAGGAAGGGCAGGAGCTGCGCTTGGGAAGGTCCCTTAGGAAGTGGGGTTGATCCCCTCGGAGGAGCTGGGTGTTGGGAGGGGGGACACGGCCATGTGGTTTCCTCCTTTTCCACGGGGTCCAGTTTGGAGAGCAGGACTCGTGTCTGGATCTGCTGGAAAATGCTGGGTGTCTGCAGAGTGTCAGCATCATCTCCTCCTGCAAAATCTCCTTAATGTGTCCCCAAAGGCTTCCCTGCTCCTGCCTTTTGCAGATCCTGCCCCAGTTCTTGGCTTTCCTTGCAGGGGCTCTGGAAAATGTCATCTTCCTGGTGGTCCCACACACTGGGATTGCTGGCTCGCTGATAGCGAGGTGTGAGTCTGGGCTTGGAGGGGCTCATCAGGCTCTGTGCAGCTCCAGGCTGCAACCCAGGGGCTCCTGGCCTGCTCTGGCAGCCCGGGGGGAATTTCTGGAGATCTGGGATGATATTTAGAGAGACCTTCTCGCTCTCTACACCCACCTGAAAGGAGGTTGGAGCCAGGTGGGGACGGTCTCTCAAGGAACAAGGGACAGGACAAGAGGAGATGCTGGAGCTGGGGAGGACAGGCTGTGTTTTCTTGTTCCCTGGAATGATTTTGGGAGCCAACACTGCTCTTCCCACATGTAATGGGGTTTATTAAAATGTACAAAGGATTGATGGAGAGAGGATTCAGCTGTTCATGGACTTCTGCACCTTGAAATTCCAACCCAGCAGCCTGGCTGGATCTCAGAGACGCATCCCTGATAGACACAGGTAGAAATTACTCCTACAGGACTTTAGGATGAGCTGCTTTTGGGGCTCCAGGGTGAGCAGACATCCCTCAGGGGGTGGTGGCTGGGCACTGCACTCGAGCCCAGCAGTGCCAAGCTCCCCTCTTCTCCCACCCGCCTTTCCAAATCCACTGATGAAACTTGGAGCAGTTTCCAGTCTAATTGCAGCTTCAGAGTGGGAATCCCCAGCCCTGCAGGGAGGATAAATCCTCTTTTATCCCTCTGGAAGAGGGTACAGCAATAGCCTGGGGAAGACAGCCCCGCTCACGCATCCTCCGAGGGAAAGGCCCCAACCTGCCTCATGTTCCTAAAACCTGGCTGGAGTTCAGCCCTGGCACCTCCCAGCCAGACCTGCAGGGCTGATTTTAGAGGAGAGAAGGGCTCAACTCCATGTCACAAGCTGCTGGCACTGAGACTGGAACATCCTCATGGTCTGATGGGGATGTGGTGGCCCTGCTCCACCCAGCCAAGCAGCAGCCGGCCCCTCCTGGGGCAGCACGTCCTTCCGAGTTTTGTTTTTATTTTTATGTTTTTAGGCTTAAAATCTATACTCCTGGCTGTTCCTGCCCTTATATGCAAGTGCTCTATAATTGAAAACTCTCAGGTGTGCGCTTCTCCCATGCAAAGAGAAGGCTTCAAAGCAGCAGGTGGAAATTGAGCCGATATCTTGGCTGCCAAAGTGAAAATTTGAATGAAAATTTAATTTTTCCTCCACAAAGCAGGAGATTGGGTTCCTGGGGCCCTGGCCGAAAGCCTGATGTGACCTTGACTTGCAGGGGCAGCAAGGGGAGCGGACCCCAGCTCTGTCCCAGGGATATGGATGCTGTGGTGAGGGAGATTTTTCTGGAAATTCTCTTGGCCAGATGGAGTTTCAGCTTCTCTGTAACAATAATGTGATTTCCTGATGGTTTTATGGGTTTTGTGGGTTGAGGAGAGGGGACTGAGTATCTTCTGGGTTTTGAGCATCACCTCCTTTCCTACAAGGACATTCAGCAGCCTCTGAGCCGGTTGATGGTGTTGAGTGGTGCTCCCAGACTCCAAGTGTGCTTCATCCAGGTGCTTTTCTGCAGCATCAAGCTCTCCTCGATCCTCTGGCACCCTGCTTTTCATCCCCACCCACCTGGTGGCCCAGGGCCCTGTGCTGGCTGCTGCTGTCACCTGCAGAAGGCAGCAAATGACACTGGCATTGTGCAGGAGTTAAAACATCACCATGAGCATCTCCTCCTGGGCTGGGGGTGCCCAAAGGCTCCTGGGGGGTGCCAGGGGCTGGATCCACTGCGGAGGGTGCAGGGCAGGAGCTTCCCATCTCCATGCCCACATTTGGGGAGCAGAGGGATGGCAGAGGGAGGGAGGGAAGAGAGGAGCGGGAATGCGACTGTGGAAAGTCACTGCCTGAGCTGGAGCTGCACCACTGCCGGCTCTGCGAGGGAGGAGTGTTCCCCCAGAGGGGCCGGGGGCTCCTGGGGGGGCGTGTGGCCCCTTAGGAGCGTTCTCTCGCATCCCACGTGGATTTGATTTGCCAGCCCGCGGATTCCTTTCGGCTGAGGAAAGCCGGCGGAGCTGCCTGTGCGAAGGAGCCGCGCGGCCGCAGCGGGCGGGTCCCTCCCGGCTCTTATTTTGTGTTTGTTTTCAATTGAAAGACAAAAGGCCGCGTGCTGGAGGCAGCCTGGCTTTCCCTTTGTCCTAGGTCTTCATGGGATGAGGAGAGGGATGCGAAGGGAACACAGCAATCCCGATTTTACCCATTCCTGGGGCCAGCATTCCCTGTTCCCATGGGATGCCCAGACCCCACCGAACAGCAGCTGCCCCTTTCCTGGGGGTGAAGGGGGAGCAGCTGCGAGGTGATGCCACAGGCAGGTGTGTCCATCGCTCCTGCTCTCCTGAGCTTTAGTCCTTTCTTCTGTTTTTTTTCCCTTTTAATCCCTGGAAACAAAGCCGGAGGGCAGCTGCGCCCGGCAGCGCGTCCCGCTGCAGGCAGGGCCGGGGCTCCGCTCCCGTGCGGGATCTCGGCTTTGCAGGTGATTCCCGAAAAATCCCTTTGCCAAAGCGAACTCTCTGGCTGCCCGGGGCTTCCCGGGCAGGTCAGGGTGCTGGCCAGAGCAGGAATATTTTGGGAGCGCAGGAGAGGAGCCCACCCTGCAGCGCCCGGGGCTGCCCTCAAAGGGGTGGCTATTCCTGGGCTACAAAAGGAAAATTGTCCAACTGCTGAAATTGGCAGCGAACCCCAGGACTATAATAAACAACTTCCCGGCCAAGGTCCCTGGCTATTTTCTCTCTGTTTTGGCTCGGAGAGGAAGATTTATTTTGTTTGCTGCTTGGAAGTTTTTTCCCTTGTCTTTTTTCCCTCTTCCTTCAGGGGTATTTAAAGCCAACAACCCCCCCGAGCCCGGGCTGGGGTTGCTGCTCTCCTGGATGTCTCTGGGTCCCTGGAGGTGTCAGTGCCACCAGCTCCCATGGTGGCATTCCAAGCAGAACCTTTTGGGATGTGTTCAAAGCCCATCCCTTACAGACCTTCACAGCATTTGTAGCTTCCAGATGAGCCTTGATAATAAAAATATGAAACATTAAAAACCAAAAACACAAGCAGAAAAAAATTCCTCCTGCTTCTAGGAAGGGTTTTCCAGACTGTGGGACTGACCAGTGAAGCAGGAAGATGGATTCTCTGTGCAACCTTTTCCATCCTGATTCTCCTTGGGGAGGTGTGGGCTGCCAAATCTCCTCCCTGGGAGGTTGGGAGCTCCTACATTGCTGTGCTGTCCCTGGGTGCCCCTTTCCACATCCTGCAGAGAGCTCCCAGGTGCCACAACTCATTCCTGTGGGATACAAAGGGCATCAAGCTGGATAAATCAGGCATAAGTGATGGGGATGTGCAGCATCTCTGCGGTGACAGCTCCAGCAGTGCTGCAGCTTCCCAATCCCCATGCCTGCAGCAGGCTGGAACACTGCAGGTGGGATATTAGGAGTCGAGATCCGTGTTTTGGGACAGGTGATGGAGCAGCAAAGTGAGGGACCACCAGCACCCAAACCCTCTGGGAGCAGGGGAAGCTCTTGGCACAGGGCTCTCCTTGCAGCTGGAGTGGGAGGATGCAATTGGAAGTTGGTTGTGGAGGCTGCTCCCTTCTGTTTATTGATGTAAACTCTCTTGGAATGACATTTTTTCCATCAGTTTTCCTGAGGCAAGACTCACTTTGCTCTCCAGCCAGGAGCAGTGTAAGGTCTAGATGTGTTTTCCCTGAGACTGAGTCCTCAAGGTGCTGCCAAGGACATGAGGATTTGGGCAGAGTGCAATGCTTCAGCCAGCTCTGGTCCCACAAAGCCACCAGCTGTGGCAGAGGGGACCCCCAAGAGGGATCCCTTAGGATTTTGCATGGAATTTCTTCCTTTTCCCATAGAGCCAAACTGGCTGGTTGTTGTCAAGCTGAGGGTGGGCATATCCAAGGTCTCTTTCCAAGGGAGGAGCAGTGTTTGGCCACCAATTCTGTTGCTCTGTGATGTCTGGGCTGGTGCATCCTGGATTTACTGGGGGTCATTCCCCACTGGAGGTGAAGGGCAGGGCAGGATGGGGCAGGTGGGGTTGGCAGCACTCCCACACGTGCACTCCCTCCCTGCAGAGAGCCCCGAGCAACAGGAGGTGCCATCCACAGCAGGATCCACTGGCATGACCCACACCTGGCTGCAATTTCTGGGATGCTGGGAGATACAGAATGAGGCCAGGATGAAGCTGTGCAGAGCACATGGAATGAGGGGGCCAGGTCTCAGCAGAAGGGTGGGAAAGGCTCCCTGGGGCTGAGGTTTTCTGAGCTGGATGAGCTCAGAGTTCTGTTTTCACCTCTATTCCAAGTGGATTTGGTGTGTTTACAGGGGCAGCTCATCCCTCAGCACCCCAGAAGTGTATCTGCTATCCCCATAGCTGGAATGGGAAATGGATGGGATCCTGGAGGGATTTCCATCGGGGGTGAATGGGAGACTTTCCCCACGGAAGCAGCAGGAGGAGAGCTGGGGTTTGGCTGTGCCCTCGCTGCACTTTCCCCATGAAAACGAGGTGCTGTGCTATCCTGAACCCGCATCCCTGGATCCAGCCCACCCAGGGAGGCTTTGCAGCAGCTCCTGGGTGAGCTGCAGCCCCGGGGAGCCGAGGCTGACACGAGCCAGATTTCGGAGCCGGGCGCAGGAGGCTGGCGAGGGCTCGCGTTGGCAGAGCAGCCAGGGGAACAGCTTGTGACAGCCTCTCTCCCTCTCCGAGCGCCTGCTGGGGTGCGTTCCCTAACCTTTCCTGCCTCCGTTCCACTCCTGTGTTTCTCTCTCTCTCCTTTTTTTTTTCCTCCTTCCCTTTCCCCTAACTGTAAATGCGCCATAAAAATGGATCAAATTGCTTAAATCACTGTCATTAAATCAGTGTGAGTCCCCCCTCCGCCCCTGTGCTCGAAGCCTGGCAGAGAACATTTGTTCCAAAGGCTGAACAGCCGTCTTATTGCTCTGAAAGCATATTTGCTGCTTGATGGAAGGAGGAGAGGGGGAGAAAAACAGCCTGCAAGGGAAGGAGGAGGGTGAAACCACCAGGGGCTGGTTCTCCTTGGACACAGAGGGGGGAGCAGGGGCTGTATCCTGCAGGCTGGCTCCGTGGGAGGTGATGGGGTGACAGGGATGAGGGGACTGGAGACACCCCCAGGGTTGGCTTTGATGGTGAAGTGGGGGTTTCATGGTACAGGGGATGCTGGAGAGGGATGGTGGGGATCCCAGTGCCACACAGACCACACAGCCCCATCCTGCAGTCCTGCAGAACTCTCTCCATCCTGACTGGATTGAAGGCCGGCAGTGATGCTGTGGAACAGCTCAGCCTGGTGCAGCACTGGAGAGCTGTGGATTCCCAGTAAACAGGGCAGGTCGAGCTGGTGAACCTTCCCGAGGCCCTGGGTTGATTAAGCCCTGCCAGTCCAGGCTTAAAGAGTGGCTTTAGACCCGCTGGTGTTTGCACATCCGAATAAAAAGCTTTTGCAAACCCTCACCATAGGCCCTGGCGGCTCAGGGGAGATGGGGAAAAGCGATTGCTCTGGAAATTCGGAGTATTTTGGGAGCCTGGGTTTTGGCAGGGCAGCGACGGAGGCAGAGACAAGGCTGACTGCAGAGGCTGCCGCGTATTCCCACCGTGCCACGCGGGGGAACCAGGAATGCTTCTACCCAGGTGGTCTGGAAAATCCCTAGAGAGAGCAACGCGAACGCCGAAGAGAGCCGGGAGCTGGAAGCGGATCAAAGGGCTGGGGAAGGGGCTGCCACAGGTGGCAGGTGCTGGCAGGGAGAGCCCATCCCAAAAGCACCGCTGTGCCGAGCCCTCCTGGTTTTCCAGAGCTCCAGACTCTTGCAAAGCTGCTGCACTCACCAGCGGCTCTCTGGTGCTTTGTCCCCAGGAGGGTTTCTCAGAGGATTCTTATTCCCGCCCCATCCATCATCCACCACCCCGCTGAGCCGGGACGCCGCCTCCTGCCCTGGAGCTGCCTCCTGGGCTCTGCCTGAGCACCGAGGACGGGACCGAAGTTGCCTCGAGGAGCAAAATGTGACCCCGGGGATGCTGTGCTGTCCGTGGACCACGGCAGGGCTGGTTGTAGCCTCCTGCTGCGCTGATCCCTGCTCCAAAGCCCCGAGGAATGCAAGAAGATGAGATTTGCTGGCGCAGATCCCTGTGCGTGGAGCAGAGCTGGGGGGCACAGCCCCGCTCCTGCCTCTGCTAAAAGCCAAAATGCAGAGCAGCTCCGAGGGCTGAAGAGGTGCCCGAATTTCCACAGCTCCAGATTAAAAACGCACCAGCTCGGAAAGGCTGCCCGGAGGGTGGGGGAGCTCAGCCTCCCTGAGGCTCGGCACGCTCTGGATGCCTCAGGGTGCTGCTTTGGGGAGCCGAAGTGGCCCTTCCCAGCCCTTTGGACACCCTGTTCCAGGCGAGCAGGGACTCCCATGCCCTTGAAGACCCCGTAGATGGCGAGCAGGGACCCCCTACCACAAGACAGGATCTGACGGGAGCATTTCCAAGGGTTCCCCCTGGAAATGGGAGCACGGAGAGGGCAATGCAGCCGTTCCCTCCTCGTGGGCTTTGCAGATTAATTATTCCCAGGGTAAGGAGCTGCTTAATGGCTCTCCCCCACCGCCCCCCCTTCCCATGGGAAACTGCAGGGACAGCTTCTCCTTGTCCCTCAGGGGCGATGCATGTCAGGCTTAATCCCCGAGCATCCTGCTGCTTGCTGGGGACACTCAGAGCTGATCCTTGGCCCTGGTCTAAATCAGGAATAACTCCCTTAAAGGCAGC
Organism: Notiomystis cincta; assembly: GCA_013398075.1. Lineage (NCBI taxonomy): Eukaryota > Metazoa > Chordata > Aves > Passeriformes > Notiomystidae > Notiomystis > Notiomystis cincta. Next base: position 49,994 of record VZRX01005770.1, on the reverse strand, counting down.
AGCAGTGAGTTAGCATCTCCCAGGGCTGTGACACGGGAATGCTCCATGGAGGAAAGCAGGATTGATAGGAATAATCAGGTTTTGTTTAACCAAATTGAACTTTAGGGTGAGGGGCAACTCCCCCGTTCCCAGCTTTTGGTCTTTACTTTGGTTTCTGAGTGCCTGAGGGCAGCAAATCTGTCTTGACAGAAGTGCTAATGGAGAAAAAAATGGATATTAATTCAGGGGAAGTGTTTCCAGGCAGGGATTCATCTCTTTAAGCACCACTGAAGTACGTGAGCTGCTCAGCTCAGAGCGGGAGCAACGATTTTTTTCTGGCTGCATCCTGGTCGACAAGGATGTTTAGAGACAAAGCTCATTTTGGGCTCATTTGGACCAGATACAGACCCAAGGGTCTCCCAGCTGGTGGTGCCAGGGCATCCAAAAATCCACTTTACCTCCAGGTTCCATGTGCCATGAGGCAGTACAGAAGAGAGGGCGTGATTTCCCTCCTTCCACCCCAAAAACCCTCTGAGAAGCAGAGATGTGTCATCATCTCAGGCACAGTCCAACCCTTGGCTTGATCTCCCTCAGCCAGGCATGCCAGGAATGGGAACTTCTGCCCAGGGATGGTGAGGGGAGGAGGGAGCAGATCCCTCCTGGCAAAAGCAGTGGCTGCTGCAGAGCCCTCGCAGCTCCCTTCACTGCAGGTGTGTGTTTATTGCTTCCTGCCAGGAAGGGCCACGGCCGGGATCTGTTTGCTCAGGACCTTGTTAGGGGCTCGTGGTCTCAGCCACTCCCTGCCTCAGCCTGCCTGGAATCCTGCAGTGGGGAGAAATCCTGGCAAACCCATCCCAGCACAGGGCTCCGGTGCTGGCACAGCCTGTGAGCTGCCTCACCAGGAGATCCACCTTGTTTTGGGGGCTGGCCACCTTCTGAGGGTAGGAAACTATCAAGGACCTCTCTGCACTGGCCAAACTCTCCATGAGCTTCATCCAGCTGCACCTGGGGGTGACTGGAATTGCCAACAATGTTCTGGAAAATTGAGCCATGATGCTCCTCAGCATAAGGAACCCTCTTTCCCACCTCCTCAACCTCCCTGAGCACTTGCTTTCTGTTGGGGGTTAGGATTTTTCCTTCTCTCATGGGATTTTGTCCCTTCTGTTACAAAGAGACAATAACGACCAGTACTTTAAGAGACAAAAGAAATGGCCAAGGTGGGCAAAGGGTGCAGCTGGCTGCTCTCTTACCTTTGAAAGGACAAAGATACCTTGAGATTTTGGCCAGGGGTGAGGGGCTGAGCTTGGGTCCTCTCGCTCTCGCTCTCAGCACTGGAGGGGAGACAGCCCGTGGTCGCTGTGGGGAGAATTCGCCCCCTCTGCAGGGTTCTGTCTGCTGCTGTCTTCTCCTGCCACGACTGAAGCTCTGCTCGTGGGAGCAGCCATTGCACTGGGACCTTATTAACACCCAACCTCACTAGAAAGGCCCCTCACCATCTACTCAAGTGCCTCAGGGGAGAGCCCAAGGCCTCGAGCCCTTTCCCCCTCTGAGGGAGCCGCTCTTGGCAGTATTTGGGAGCCGAGCTGCCACTGCCCAGCCCCGCCTTTCCTCTGCCACTACTTTGTGGTTTTCACTACACTGTAACCCTGCTGCAGCTGTGGAGTTCCTGATACATCTCATTTACCGCTCCTGGATCCGCTTGTCTGTTCAGCTCCTTGCTCCACCCGGCCCGCCCGCCATCGCTGTGTGAGGGAGAGAGGCGGCCGAGCCCGCGGCACAGCGCCCCCTGCAGGCGCGGAGGAGTCACCGGCCGGGAGCCAGCAGCGCCCCCGCTGGCCGTGAGCGGAACTGCACCGCGGGGCCCAGACGAGGCCGGGGGGGGTTGTGCTTCTGTTTGTTGTTTGTTGTTTTGTTTGTTGTTTTGTTGTTTGTTTGCCTTGTTATCCATACTAGTAAAGAGCTGATAGTCCTTTTCCCTAAAGCCTCTTATATTTCAAAGTTATAATAATTCAGAGGGGAGTGGGTCGTATTTTTTTCCCCTTATGAGGGAGGTTCTTGCCTTCCTTGGCAGCCACTTGTCTTTCAAACCAAGATGCTTTTCCAGGAGTGGTGTCCCCTCCATCAGATGGACCCTGAGGCCAAGAATCCAGCAGAACACACCTGGACAGGGCTGGCAGGAGCTGTGCTTGCTCCCTCAGCCTCTCCATGGTTCCTGCCCTTCCCAGTGCTGGTGCACCTTGAGTTTCTCTGTTCCAGTGAACTTCTTCTCCCCACTCCTCTGCCAAACCCAAAGCATTCCCAAGCCACTCTGGTGCTCCTGAGCAATGAGGGGGGTCACATCCATTCACCTGGATGAGCTGGGGACCAGTGAGAGAAGGGAACTGGGACCAGAAAGCAAAAGGTGGGAAGAGCTGACATGCAAGTAAAGGGTGAGGGGAAGCTCTGGGGGCTGAGGGCACATCTGGGGATGCTTTTCTCCAGAGACAGGGGATGTTTTGGAAGGTGGATTGGGATGCATGGCTTGAAGCCATGAACTCTTGGGAACACCACCACAGCCAGAGCCAGCAGGTCCCCACCAGAGCTACCTGGCAGGTGGGAAGAGTGGTTGGGAACAAAAGGGACCTCTCTGCTGGGAGGCACACCTGGGGCAGGAAGGAGGAAGCAGCTTGGTTGTAGCTGGCTGGGAACCTCTTGGGCTCTGGAGCTTTTTCCTGATGAGGCCCCACAAATCCCACGGAGGGATCTTGGCTCTGATTGCAGGGAATAACGTATGGATCCAATAGAGCACCACCCCTGCCTGTCAGAGCAGCCGCCGAGCTCCAGCAGATGCAAAGTTTCGAGGAAATTGTGGTTTCTCCATGTGTCTCTGAACTCCAGATCCAAGCAGGGCCCTTCTCNGGGGAGAATTCGCCCCCTCTGCAGGGTTCTGTCTGCTGCTGTCTTCTCCTGCCACGACTGAAGCTCTGCTCGTGGGAGCAGCCATTGCACTGGGACCTTATTAACACCCAACCTCACTAGAAAGGCCCCTCACCATCTACTCAAGTGCCTCAGGGGAGAGCCCAAGGCCTCGAGCCCTTTCCCCCTCTGAGGGAGCCGCTCTTGGCAGTATTTGGGAGCCGAGCTGCCACTGCCCAGCCCCGCCTTTCCTCTGCCACTACTTTGTGGTTTTCACTACACTGTAACCCTGCTGCAGCTGTGGAGTTCCTGATACATCTCATTTACCGCTCCTGGATCCGCTTGTCTGTTCAGCTCCTTGCTCCACCCGGCCCGCCCGCCATCGCTGTGTGAGGGAGAGAGGCGGCCGAGCCCGCGGCACAGCGCCCCCTGCAGGCGCGGAGGAGTCACCGGCCGGGAGCCAGCAGCGCCCCCGCTGGCCGTGAGCGGAACTGCACCGCGGGGCCCAGACGAGGCCGGGGGGGGTTGTGCTTCTGTTTGTTGTTTGTTGTTTTGTTTGTTGTTTTGTTGTTTGTTTGCCTTGTTATCCATACTAGTAAAGAGCTGATAGTCCTTTTCCCTAAAGCCTCTTATTTTCAAAGTTATAATAATTCAGAGGGGAGTGGGTCGTATTTTTTTCCCCTTATGAGGGAGGTTCTTGCCTTCCTTGGCAGCCACTTGTCTTTCAAACCAAGATGCTTTTCCAGGAGTGGTGTCCCCTCCATCAGATGGACCCTGAGGCCAAGAATCCAGCAGAACACACCTGGACAGGGCTGGCAGGAGCTGTGCTTGCTCCCTCAGCCTCTCCATGGTTCCTGCCCTTCCCAGTGCTGGTGCACCTTGAGTTTCTCTGTTCCAGTGAACTTCTTCTCCCCACTCCTCTGCCAAACCCAAAGCATTCCCAAGCCACTCTGGTGCTCCTGAGCAATGAGGGGGGTCACATCCATTCACCTGGATGAGCTGGGAACCAGTGAGAGAAGGGAACTGGGACCAGAAAGCAAAAGGTGGGAAGAGCTGACATGCAAGTAAAGGGTGAGGGAAAGCTCTGGGGGCTGAGGGCACATCTGGGGATGCTTTTCTCCAGAGACAGGGGATGTTTTGGAAGGTGGATTGGGATGCATGGCTTGAAGCCATGAACTCTTGGGAACACCACCACAGCCAGAGCCAGCAGGTCCCCACCAGAGCTACCTGGCAGGTGGGAAGAGTGGTTGGGAACAAAAGGGACCTCTCTGCTGGGAGGCACACCTGGGGCAGGAAGGAGGAAGCAGCTTGGTTGTAGCTGGCTGGGAACCTCTTGGGCTCTGGAGCTTTTTCCTGATGAGGCCCCACAAATCCCACGGAGGGATCTTGGCTCTGATTGCAGGGAATAACGTATGGATCCAATAGAGCACCACCCCTGCCTGTCAGAGCAGCCGCCGAGCTCCAGCAGATGCAAAGTTTCGAGGAAATTGTGGTTTCTCCATGTGTCTCTGAACTCCAGATCCAAGCAGGGCCCTTCTCCTCCACCTCCTGCTCTCGCTGGGAGGTAGCAGGACAGCAGGATGCTTCTCTCCCTGCTTCCCTCCCTTGGAAGAGATGCAGGAGGGGCTGTGATTCCCTGCACATGGCTTCCCTCGGGGAGCTGTGCTGTTGGGGGAATAAACCCTTGTGTATTTGGAGGGCCAAGCTGTCGGTGGCAGCCGGCTCCAGCATCCCCGTGCAGGTAACTGTGCCCAGGCGTCATTGCTGGGCTCGGTTTCAATTAAAAACTGATTTGCTACAGCCCTTTGCTGACCTTCAGCCTGGCAGGCTGCTGCTCTGCAGGGGAAAACAGCCCCTCTCCCCACCTCCCTCCCTCCCTCCCTGCTCTTGTTTCCTTCCCCCACGCCCGAGATAACTCCCTGTCTTGCTCTGTCATCATGTCTTTATCTTAACCCTACAGATTTTTCCCTTCCCCAGCGAGCTGGATGATTTCTTAATGCTTATTGACAGGGGTCTGTGAGCACGATACGGGACCCGGGAGCAGGACACAGAGGAGCCTGGGGGAGGTCCCTGCTCCTGCTGGCAGGAGGGACCAGGCACAGACAGCACCCTCGGCTCGCCTGGCAGACCCGCGGCTGTGCCCACGCCCAGCGCCTGCAGCGGCTGCACAGCCAGGTTCCCAAGGGATTCTCCTTCCCCAGAGTCCTGAGGTATCTCCCATCCCCAATTTGTGCCAGCACTGCTGCTGCATTACCAGGGTCCCACGAGATTCCCCTTTCCTGGCGCTCCCGAGGCACCTTCCCGCTGCTCACGGGGCACCATCCCTCCTCCCCATGTGCCTTGGAGCTCCCAAGGCCGCGGCGTGGGCAGGAATTGCCGGGCAGGCTCTGGCTCAGCAGCTCTGGTGCCAAGCCTGGGGACCCGCAGGCAGGGCAGCTTTGGCCGGGCCCTCTGCCAGCGCTGGGACTGCAACGACAGCTTTGGATTTAGCAATCTGCAGACTCTGCCTTCCGGATGCCAGGCTCCCAGTGCCTCCTATGGATTTGCTTATGAGAGGGAAAATTATGGAGCTTTGGAGCGAGGGAGGGAGGAGGGAGTTACCTGTTGGGGTGGGCGCTTTCTGCCTGGGGATGGAGATGGGGGTGGGAGGCAGGGTGACTCCAGGGTAGGTTGCAATCCCCTGGGGATGGAGATTGGATTTCTACCCTGGAGATTTGATTTATTTCCTGGAGATTTGATTTAGTTCCTGCACGGAAGGCATTGCCCAGCTCAGCTGAGTGTCTCTGCAGGCTCAGCCAGCAGCAGTGGCTGTAAGGAAGAGCCTTAAGTGAGAGATAACAGGGACCTGGGCCCAGAAGGGCTCTTTGCCAGCCAGGGGGATGGAACAGCCGTGCAGGGGTCTGCCGAGGCGGCGGCAGCCGGGCTGAGCACGGGCACACTCAGCACACCTGTGGCTGCAAGGGACAGCGCTGTCCCGGCCAGCCCGGGTGGAGCCCCGGGGTGGGAGCGCGGCTGTCCCCGCTCTCCCTGTCCCTGGACCAGCAGAGGGCAACAGTGACCTTTTCAACCGGCTTGTCCCCAAAAAGTCACCCTCCCTGCTCAGGGAGGCTCGGCTGGTGCATCCCGGCTGCAGGGGACACGGAGGGGAGGGGAGGGGGGTGTCCCGTGGTCCTTTCCTGGGGACACGGCCTGTTCTCGGCATCTGCTGTGCAGGGCGGTGGGACCTGGAGTGGTGACCCCATCGATGGAGCGGCAGTTCCCATCTTGGAGCCCATCTCTGGGAAGGAATAGGGTGGGAACAGTGGTCTCAGTGATGGCTGCGAGGTGGGACTCATCACCCCATCAATGAGCTTCGAGGTAGGAATCCTCATCCCATTAAGGGGCTCCAGTGTGGGCTATAAACCAGGGAAAGCTGTTCTGAGCCCAAATTTTGGGCCTGAGCAGGGCCATGGGGTTACCAGCAGCAGAGTTGCTGTGTTTCCCAGCCTGTGAATCCTCCCCGTGGACACAATTCCAGGTAAGAATCACTCCAACACTGAGGAAAAGTGGTTGGATGCTGCCTGGACGCCCGAGTAGCAACCCCGGTGTTTTGGGAGGGAATGACTTACGGGACATATGCTGGGAGGGCCTGTGGGATGTGGATCTGGAGGAACAGTCCCGGAATGTGGGAGCTGGGCACAGCCAGGGCCGGCCCAGCTGCGCTTTGGAGAATGGAGCGGGATGAGCGCTGAGGGAGCTGAAACCCGGACAAGACGTGAACCATCACCCCCAGCCCTCGGCGGCCGGCCCCTCTGCAATTAGCCTCCTGAGCCAGCCAGCGGGCTGAAGCCGCAATTTTCCTTCTGGAATCGCTCTCTCCCTCGACCTGCGCGAAGGTCACACCCAGAGCGGTCGTTAGCGCCGCATCGACCTCTCATTAACGCCCCGAGCTTCTGGGAGGGGCGGTCTGGCAGCCGCAGCCCTGCCAGCCCGGCCAGCCGGAGGGGTGGGCGGGGGGCCCTTCGATCTTCCCGCAGCCGTGGGAGTCGATCCATTTGCTGAAATGAATGGGAAATGCTTGAAAGGCTAAACCTCAAATGAGGTATTGACTATCTGCCGAGCCGGGCAGCGCTACCTGCCGCAAGCTGAGCCCTGCTTCCATCGCTCCCTGTGCGCCCGGAGCCGCTGGACCCCCCGGCTGTGCCAAAGGGCTGCTGGCATCGCATCTCAGGGATGCTGGAGCAGGGATCACCCTGGCATCAGGTTTTCCAGCGCCCACTCGCCAGGGAGCCGGAGGCTTCCGTGGGGCTGCGCTCCAAGGCGAGACAGGGCTGAAATCCTGCCGTCACGCTTGGGTTAATATTAAACCATTAAATGTGCTCAGCTCTTAATAGAGGGGCTGGTTGGAGCATTAACCCTGTGTTCGCTGGCAGCTGCTGGGTGTCTGCCTCTCCTCTGCCAGGGATGGCAGTCCTGACCCTGCTTTGCACGTTCTCCCTGCCGGGGTGTTTGCTCTGCAGGCTATTTTATTTTATTTTATTTTATTTTATTTTATTTTATTTTATTTTATTTTATTTTATTTTATTCCCCCTCCCCTCCCGATATTCTCCTACCTCCTTCCCTGGACCCAAATCCAAGGCCACCCTACCAAATATGTTTTTAAAAGTCTATTCATTCGAAATCCCGTGGTACTCTGCAAAAATGGTGTTTGAACAAACTCGAAATCATACTTTAAAGAAAACACAGCTGTTTAATTACAGCCTGCATGCAAAGCAGCCTCCATCATGTGAGTGGAGGAGCTGGGTGCTGACTGTGTGTTTGGCCTCTGATCCCCTTTAATCTCTGCAGTCAAAGGATTTTGGTTTGATTTCCTTTTATTTCCCCACCCGCCTTGGAATCTGCAACCAATTTGTTGTTGTTGTTTGGGAAATAAACCCCAGGGAAAAGGTCTGGATCCGGCACAGCCGGGCTCGCACCGGCTCTTGCCGTGCCGCCTCCTGGTTACCCCAGCGCCAAGAAAAAAATCTGTTTTCCCTTTGCCCATCCTGCTCTGCTTTTTTTGGCCCGTCTCTCTCCCGCCCCGAAGGAGCCGATGACTTTCGCATCTGCTGCTGCATCTGTTTTCCCCATCGGGTCCGAGTGTGCCGATAAACTTCAGCTGGGAATGGCAGCCCACTGGTGAGCCAGGGCTGGGGGGAAAGCCTTCCTCCAAGAGTCCCTGGCTCCGGGAGGAATTGAGTGTGAAAAATGAGGAGGGGGGTATGTGAATGGCTGCGTGTCCCACCGGGGCTGGGAGTCCTTCAGAGGTGATAAATCCAGCCTGGAAGTTTAGGCAGTGAGGAGAAGATAAGGATGCCAGTTGCACAGCCTCCTCCCACGCCGTAATTTTGGGATGGGGAGCCCGTTTTTTGGGGCATGGTGAGGGTTGCAGGCTGCTTGGCTGCTGAGGACACACAGATGTTGCTGCAGGCTGCAGCCCCAGGTTCATCCTGGTACAAATCCAGCGCTTCCAGGCTCTGCCTGAGGGGGATCCAACAGCAGCGAGCAACAAGGCAAATAACCCCTGGCCCCGGATTAAAGCAGAGAGCTCCAGGCAAGCCCTGGTTTGCATCACTGAGGGGTGGCCGGGGGCTGTCCCCGAGCTGCAGTGGCAGGGCTGGTGTCCCAGGGGATTGCTGGCTGCGGACCAGGACCACCAGGGCAGCAGGAGGAGCTCCCTCGGCTCCAGCAGTCCGTTGTTCACCCAAACAAGATGAGGGCAAGGTGGGAGGGAGAGTGTCCTCGCCGTGTCTGGGGTCACCAGCTGTTGGGGACAGTGAGTTATGTCTCCTTGGGCTGCTTTGTTTCCCCGAGGCGACCCTGGGATAACTTTGGCCAGGCTTCACACAATCCCAGCCTTTCCCTGTGCCTCTCCTTGCCCTGCTGAGCTTTATCCCGTACCTCCAGCCTGGTCAGCCCCCTGCCTGGACCCTGCACCTTCCAAGGGCTTCAAGCTGTGCTCAGCTCCGCTCGCCGGCTTTGATTCCCCCCTCGGAGGCTGCACCAGCCTTTCATTCCTCTCTGCTCCTCCGTGCCCGGTGCCTGTGCCATGAGCCTTTCCAGGCGAACATTAAAGCCTTTGTCTGGTTGGGAGTGCGGAGCAGACCATTTAGGAGGAATTAGTGGTTACATTGAAAGGGGAAAATAAGGGCTCCTGGGTTAAACGCACTTTAAATGTCTTAATAATTGCAATTGGCCAACTCGTTCCTCCCCGGAGCCAAAAGCCTGTAATATGGGAAGCTTTTCTCTAATCAAGAGCAGCACTGATACCTTATGTAGGAAGCCACATAGGATGGAGGGAATTATTTCCCAGCGCTGCCTGTCTGTCCTCCCCGAGCCGCCGGCCGGCCCCTCCGGCCCCGCCGCTCACCGGCCCAGCCGGGATGGCCTCGGGACGGCTGCGAGCCACCCCCACCCCAGCGCCGTGCTGTGGGATCGCAGCCGTGCTCTGTGCTCGGAGTTGGGTGGCTCTGCTGGTGCCGGTGCCACCCCCTCGCCGCGTTGTCGCCGTGCCCGGGCAGCCCCGCGGAGCCCCGGCAGCGCGGCGCTGCTGGCGGGCAGCCTGGCAGTGCCATCCAGGTGGCTGGCTGAGGCCCCGTGCAGACACAGCCCGGCTCCCTGGCTCCAGCCGCCGCACAACCACGTCATCCATCAGCGATGACAAGCTCCTTTTGCAAGGAGCCTTTGTTGGCACCCGGTGCCGAGCCAAGGAAGGGGGGAAAATCGGGCTCGCTGGCTTGCGGCAGACCTCCAAGGCGAGAGCATCGGCCCCGGCAAGGAGCAGCCCCCTCCCTGCCAGCAGCCGGGGGAGGGAGGTTAAAAGGTGCAGCTTGGAGGAGGTTAAAAGCAAAGCAGCTTTTAATTTATAACGTGGCCGAAAGAGAAATGGTAGCCAAAAAAGATAAAGATGCTGGAATAGCTGGAATTCTCCAGCCACCGCGACTCCGAAGGGTAAAGCCACTGGAATGTGTGTGTGTGGCGGGTGGGGGTTCTGCTCCGTCCCCCTCGGGGTGTCCCCCACGTCCCCTCTGTGAGAGCAGGGCAGCAGCAGAGGCACGAGGGGTGGAGGTGGTGATGCCCGAGGGTGCCCCGGTGCCCACGCAGCTCCGTCAGGACTGGGGCTGTGGGGTGCAAGTCTGCCCCTGCTCCAACCCCCCCCGGCTGCTTTTGGAGCCGAACTGGACCTGCTGCCACCCTGCCTGGGCGAGGGCAAGCTCAGAGGTGCTCCCAGGGCAGGGCTGGGGGCCAAAGCGCCTCCGTGTTTGGGTTCAGGGCTTGGCTCGGGCTTTCTGAGAAGCACAGCTCAAACTGAACGGCTGCCCAAGGAGGAGGCTGCTCCTGCCTTGGAAAGCAGAGCCAGGAGGGGCTTCCCCCCAGCCAGCACCCCTGGGTGCAGCCCCGCTGGCGAGGTGGGTGGCAAAGAAGGGGTGCAAGCCAGAGGGGAGGTCTGCTCTTCCAGACGGGCCATAAGGCTGGGTCTGCCCTTTGGCAAGGTCTTTTGCAGCTCGGGTTTCTCAGATCTGGGTAACCTTCAAGCAAGGCTGGCCTTTAGCACCTGGCTGCATCGCTCAGGGCTCGGGCCACCGGGCCGTGACGGGACGAGCCCGCTCCCCATCTGCTCCCTTCCCTCTCCCCATCCACTCACAATAGCCCATTCACAAATCCATCCCGGGCCTTGGAAGAGAGGAGAAGGACGGAAAGAACCCTGCATGGTTGGGGAAACACCCCCAAAAATGAGCGGGAGTGCTCCATCCCCTCACTGCCGCGCTTGCAGGGATGGGGCAAAACTCATCCCGGCTCCGGGGGTGGAACGCCTCTGTCGGGGAGCTTTGAGACGGAGCTGGTGATGCCTGTGCCGCCTTCCCGTGCTGTGCCATCTGCTCCGTGCCGGGAGAGCCGGCTGGAGCCCTCGCAGGGCTTGGGGGAGCAGGAGAGGGCAGATCCCCCAGCACACCGGTGTGCCGGGCCAGCGCTGCCCCGAGGATGCTCGGGGGGAGCCGGGCGTGTCCTGGCTCCCTGCCGGGAATCCGCGGGCCTCCCCAGACCCGGCAGCACCTCCAGACGTGGGTCAGGGCGAGAAGGGGCTGCTGGAGCGCTGCAAAGTGCAGGACCTGGCTGTGGATTCGCCTCGCAGCCCCTGGCAGAACAAGGAGTCCCTGTGTGGCTCTGGCAGCGTGCGCCGGGCGCGGCTCGGCCGCAGACACCGCTCGTGTGTCTGTGAGCGGCTCCAGCCGCGCTCCCGCCGGGAGCTGCCGTGGATGTCCACGCCCAGGCCCCTGGGCTGGAGCCGGGGCAGGTCTGAGCCTCCTGGCCCGACCTCGCCAGCTCTGCCTGCACGGATGGATGCTCTGACCCAGTTATTGGCTCTTTGCTATTGCAAACTCCAGCCAGGCATGAAAACCAGGGCTGGGGCTGCCTGGATGGAGTTGGGGGAGCTTTGGGGGTTTGTTTTCCATACAGGGCTGGAGGCAGAGCCTTCCCAGCCCCTCCCTAGGCAGTACAAAACCACCCAGGGCATCCTGGGTGGTGTCAACAGGGCCAGGCTGAGTTGCTGACACTTATTTCAACTCCCTGGTTTCTCCTTTCCATGGTTCATTTTCCTTCCCTTCATCTGGGAGATGGGACAAGAGGCTGCCTTGATTTTTTCCATGGTGTTTGTAACAGCAAATCTTGTGCCTGTGGCCGCTTAATGGGAACAGTGTTAAAGCAATGGAGTTTATTTGTTTCTGCATCCCCAGGCTGCCAAGCATCTCTTTCCCAACGGGATTGGAGGCAAAATTTGGTGTAGGCAGCCAAATAGTTCATGTTTTGTTTGTTGCAAGGGGCAGCAGCTCTTGGAATGGCACAACTCTGCTGTTGGGACAGAGAAGCCTGGGATGCTTCCCTTCTAGGGTGAAAAAATCCCATTTTCCAGTGTCTACAGGGCAATGTGAGGAGAGGGGTTTTTATTTCCCCCCTTCTCTTCCACACTTGCACAGACACAGCTTCCAGCATCCCTATGGCCAGAGAGGAGCCTCATCCCATCTCCCATCCAGATCCCAGCTGAGGTCTGCCCAGCTGCTTTTATCCCAGGCTTTAATACAAATAATATCATTACCAGGAGCTAATGGAGCAAGTGTGCCCCAACTTCCCTGCTCCTTGCTGTATCTTCCTTATTTACTTCCAGTTATCTAGAGGGAAAAAGAAGTAAAACCATGGCTGAGCCCTCCCCCATCCCCACTGCTGCATAATTGGTGCTACAGCAAACCTGTTAATGCCATCCCTGGAACAGGAACTGCTCCAGCCGCTGGCCTGGGAAACAAAAGATTTGTTTTCCCCCATGGCTTTATTGTTATGGGAATACCCAGTGCCCCAGCTCACAGCCATCTCAGGCAGGTGTTGTCAGCCTGGAAATCCCACCTCCTGAAATCCCATTCCTCTTGCTCCCACTCTTCCCTAGTGTTCCTTCCTCTCACCACAATGGAGAGTAAGTGGGACAAGGATGGAGCTCCTTCTTCCTGCATCATCCTGAATCAGAGCAGACTCCAGAGGGAATCTCCGTGGAAAAGCCAGGGAAGTGGTGATGGAGAGGGTTGTTTTCCCTTCTAGAGGCTGCTTTGCTGCTGAAAATCTGCTTTATTTTACCCAGGGTAAGTCCCACCTGAGAGCTTCCCGCAGCAAAAGCTCCGGCTGCTCCGAACCCAGCAGGTCCACCCAGGAGGGTGCCCATGGCCCAGCACGGGGAGTTATTTCATCATAAAATTAAAGCAGCTCCTCTCTCTGCTCTGCTTCCACCCCGAGACTCAGCAGGCACCACTGAGCTTTTCCCAGCTTGTTAAGCTCAAGCCTAAGCTTTGAAATGGCAGCGCTGTCCCTGCGCTGGGACACCGGGTAAAAATAACGCCGGGGGGATGAAAGAGGATTTGCTGTTTTTAGTTGAACTGCTGGAAGTTCTGCTTTTTGGCAAGTCATCAGGGCACTGCAAGGGGGGCTGCTGCCGTGGCTCAGCCCCACCCCCCGTGTGGGCTCTTGGCTTTGGCGTGGTGGAGACCTCACGAGTGTGGAGCTGCTTTAGCTAAAGAGAGCGGCTCTGCCAGATGGGAAATGTGTTGTTTTGCAGCCTATGTTAAATCATTTTTAACCTAGAAGCCATGAGCAAATAAAAACTCTGTGGTATAGAGTGAGGAGATGCTCCTTGTGCTGCTTTTCCATCACAGTGTGCCCAAGGGCTGCAAAAATCAGCTCGGAGGCTCCTCTCTCCTTATCAAATTGAGCAAAACCTCTGGTTTTCCAGTGGTTGGGTGTCAGGATGGCAGCAGGGAAAATCTGCCTTCGGATCTGACTGGATTAGGACTCTTCAGCCTGAGATTTCCTCTTGTGCCCGTGGTTTTTATCACCATCAGTGTCCCCACAGATGGTCTCGCTGTCCATATAACGGCCTAGGAGATATTTATTTGTTGGGAAAAGAATTAATCCATGGCTTTAATCCTGTTGAGCTTCCAGCTTTGCTGCTGTGGAGCCGTGAGGAATTCCCCAGGTTAACACTGAGCCCTGTTCTGGGGAAAAAAGGGAAGTAATTTTCTTTCTATGGGCTGGTTCTCTCTGCTTAATGCTTCCTCTGCAGCTCTCCCGGTCCCTCTCCATCCCATTGCCCAAGGCCTCATCCTTCTGCTCCTGCATTTCTGCACTTGGCTTCCCTGCAGGGAGGCAGCTTTGGGCAGCA